>CAJUYH010004640.1:5215-26328 GCA_910591685.1 Galerucella tenella | reverse complement strand
TTTCAACCGATTTTGTTTTTATTTTTTTTGTTAGATTCAGTATCAAAAACAGTATTTTGGCACAAATTTTCATAGCAACTATTTTCAAGGCACTCTATGATAAATTTTCTTTGCCAAAAAAGTCAAAAGTACATTAGGCATTTTTTTTTCCCAATTATGACTGTACCACTGGATTCAGAATCATCACAAATGTAAACTACCAAAATTTTATGAAAAATTTTTTATTAACCACCAAGTTATTACAACATGAATTTGGAAAAAGTGGTATTTTCAGTAGTAATACCCCTAGGGTCCTGATAATACCGAGATAATTTTGTCATAGAGAATGCTGAGAGCGTGTTGCTAATGCTGTTGATAATATCCCAAGGCCGCAGGCCGAGGGCTATTATTTTTGAGCAACACGCTTGAAGATATCAAAAAATTGATTGTCAATCTGACGTTCAATAATTTTTAATACAAACTTTATTAGTTTTAATCAAATATTATTCATTTTTATTCAAAACTAAAGTTGTGAAAAGTACAATTGGTAAATTAATTGAATCGTTAGATGCAATACCAAATCTTTGCGACATTTTTAATCCAGTTGTCAGTTTGACGTTTAATTAATTTCTAATAAAAAATAAACACCAAACTGGAAACACCACAGGTAGGGTTTTTTCAACAGTAAAAACACAAGAGCTTTTTTTTATCGGATAAATTTCTCTTTGAAACGAAACAGTTTTGCCAATCACTAATTTTACGAGAAAAACTGACATGATAAAATCGCGACACCGAAGGTGGAGCGATTTTATCTAATGTCAGTTTTTCGAGCAATTTCAGTGATTGGAAAAACTTTGAGTTAAAGAGAAATTTATCAGATAAAAGAAAAGCTCGAGTGTTTTTTGGCAAGATAAATTAACGACAGAATATATGGATGAACAACAAAAATAATTATCTTTATTAACTTGCGACTCATTTTCATTGTGTAAAAGTGACGTCCGCTTACTAGATATTGAGGAAGAGGAGTTTTTATCGCGATAAAAAAGGATGCACCTTTCTTATCGATGTCAAAGTGACAATCACATTTCCAGGTATATGACATTTTAACATTGGAGTTAATTTATCAAAGGTTCATATACCACGAGTTCTTCTTGTACTTTTGTCTTTTTGGCAAAGAAAAATTAACATAAAGGGCCTTGAAAATAGTAATTAAGCTATGAAAATGTGTGCCAAAATACTGTTTTTGATACTGAATCTAACAAAGAAAATTAAATCAAAATCGGTTGAGAAATGCGGATTTTACAGGGGTGCTTCCAACAAAATGGGTCACACTGTATATAGTCCATCCAATACTTAGCTAGGTATAAATTCAATATAATATAATACTGTTGGAATGCGTGCATTTTGATGATTATTGACACATGTTCTTGGTTACAACATCAATAACACTATTCCATAAATGCGCTACTCCATCCTACAGCCAAAGCCGCCTTACAAAATGGCCATGAATGTCCTACCGCCTAACGAAGTTCTAGAAAACTCCACTTTGAACGTTATTCAAATAATCAAACACCAGCCTTTTTCTTCCATTTTCCCCTACCTCGTTTGCCGGTCACGTAAAATGCGTCAGCGTTTATCAAATTTAATTATCGTTTTAACTTTTAACGCTTAATGGCTTACCACAACCTTCTAAGCGTCCCAATGTTCCCTTCTCCCTCCTAACAGAAACCGGTAAAGGTATGCGGTGCGCGGTACCACTAGCTCCCCCTATAGTCACCAATGAGCCAACCTGGCTTCCGAACTCACACAGTACAGGCCAAAACACACAAGTCTAGCTCTAGCTCCAACTCTGATAAATTAAGGTGCAATTTGACAGTAGTCTATTAATTTATGTTAGTTGACCGGAGCAGCATTATCCCAATATCTCATTATTTTGTACCCAATAAATGTTTAATAGCCAAAACGTATAGTCTACTTATTGAAGAATAACATTTAAAAGGTCCTGTAGCTATATTTAATTGAATAAATTGCTTTATTCAATTAAAGCTATATTTTATTCCATAATTCCAACCGACTTTATCACACTTCTACTAACAACAATCCCCAATTACGAATGTATACTTCCTCAATAAATTCCTCCATAAAAAAAATAAAACTTGGTACCGACAGATTCATTCACTACTAATAATGTAACAAGCCCATACCCACCATTAAAAGCTGGTACTAAAAGATGGATCTAGCACTAGGTGCCATCATAAAGTGTAAAATTTGCATATCTTATCAAAATTAACCACCGATACTAGCGTAAGCTCTTTCTCCATTACGTCCCGAGTAATGAGTTTCGCCATTTCAAAGATTAATCAAAAAGATAAAAGATATCGCGATCTTATTAAAAGCGACAGTCGTCACGTCCTTATTTTATTATCATGTGACCGTCTGGTATGTGTGCGTTTTGTATCAGTTTGTTCCGTCAAGTGCACCAGTTGATTCAATTTTTAGCATGAAGTAGGTAAATGAGGATATTGGAAGTACTTATTTGTTGAATACAGAGTGAGTTTTAAGTATGGATTGCAAGCATTGGTGTGCAAGGATCTTATGATATGGCCCATATTATTGTGGTATTTATACTATTGTCAGATAATTTATTTTTCCAGAATAATAATGTACTTTATTTTTTCAAATGGTTTACATTAAATATTTTTTTGTGTTATGAAACCCTTAAGAAATACAGATTATATTTGATGTAATACCTTCCCATACCTAAAAGTTACAGCTACACTCACATTATCTCCGCTAAAATTAAAATAATACATCTAGATATGAGTGCTACAATAACAACTTTGACGTTTCAATAGTAGTATATTATACACCAAGGAGGCGAAGAGAACCAAAATTATTTCGCGAGGGGCTTTGCTCCGAGCGGAATAAGGTGCGAGTCTTATAAATGTCTTCACAACCATGGTGTATTTACATTTTTTTCCACTACTAGCCAAATTTAAGACAAAAATTAAAAATAATTCACAAACGCACCACGAGAAGCGTTTACTCCGTCGTCTGACTGACAAGTACACCGTCAGTGTACTCCTCCTCCTCCTCCTCCTGGGCTACGTTCATGAACTTACTCAGAGTAAGGATAGTTTACTCCGGAGCGTTCATAAATTTACTCTACCAGTATAGAGTATGCTTTTATAAACGTTCAGAAACCTACCCGGAGTAGACTCTGCATACTCCGCTTTTTAATGGAGTATACTATACTCTGACAGTTATGACAGTTTGGCTTATACAGTAGTTCAGCAGTTCAGATTAGTGCCCAGGTTATTTTTATTGATAATAATATTAATATTCAACTCATCCATGGTTAATTAATTTCTATTTCCGAAATGAAAAATATAACCCCAAATTTATATACACAACATTTGATTAGCCTCCGGCCGGTGTAGCCTCTGAACGGTTACTCCGAGTAATCAACAAACATTCTTTTCCAATCATGTGATCATACTCTTTTCTACTCACTGGAGTAAGTTTATGAACGTAGCCCTGGGTATGCAAAATTATAATGCAAACGTTTTTTTTGAACTACTATCCCTGAATTCTCAAAATATTTGAATTTGTTCATTATTGACCTAGGTTAATAATAGAAAAAATTATTAACTAGAATACTAATACAGAAATTCAACCTCTCAATTGGCTGGAAGAAGCAATAATTATCGTCAACTTCACAGCTAGTAGTGGAAAATAGTACATTGTTTACTGAGTGGGAAAAGCCCAACATTCCTAGACGACACATAGAAACGTAAAATGACGAGTTCTCTCTCAGAAAATGTTTTAATGACACACTTCCCATACCTTTGTTTGAAGATGAAATGTTGAAGTTAACCCTTGCAATTGAACACAACGTAGATATATCTACCTATTAAAGACTTCGCTCTTTATTGAAACGGCAAGCTTAAGGTTGTAGGGCGAAGATTTTAAGGAAGAAAGAAATTGAAGAATTGATCCAGGAAGCTCCAGATAAAAAATATGCTATGATTAAGGAAATTCACAAGGTATTATTATCTATTTAGATCAGACATTTATTTATTTTTTAGGTGTCCTAATATTTGGTATTTCTGGTGTCCGGATTGCGACATTGTCAAGGGTTCAATTGAGTTGAACTACAAAATAAAATTTTTTTTGTACAACTGTCATTAAAAGTGACACTTTTAATGATAGCAAACAATGTTAAAAACGATTGTTTACATAGCAGCGTGTTAAAAATACTTTTAACACTAGTGTTAAAAATATTTTTAGCACGCTGCTATGTAAACGTCTGCCATTCACAACAATCTTTTGATTATTTGAATACTAAAATGATTTTGAATTTATTGTCATTGCAAATTCGCTCGTTTCATTATCAAAATAGGGAAGTTGTACAAAAAACATTGTATGGTATTTGTGTTAAAAGTGAGGTTTTATTTTGTGAGTGAAAACGTTTGTGAAATGAGCGGAGCGAATTGAACAATTTCACGAACAAAATAAAACCTCACTTTTAACACTCATATCATAAATAACTATTCTCGGTGAGAAAAGTGAGTTTTCAAACAGGAGTTATTTTGAAGGCGATACAAAAAATTTGGAAAATATATTATTTAGTATATTAAATAGCCTTCTTGGTGTGCGTCATCGTTTGTAACGTATATCCAGGTTTTGGGTATGTCGTTTATCTTATTTGCCTATACATAGGTATAGCTAACCTTAAATTTGATAAATAAAATCATCAGGATCGTATTCAGCCAAGTTCGAAAAGGCTATGAAATTAATGATTACCAGCTTCTTTTTCTAGCTGAAAATACTTGAGAACATCCAAAATGTTGATGTTTATCCGTGTATCTAGGCATATTTTTGTATTATTCAAATATATATAACAATAAGATTAATATTCGCTTCTCATAAATAATAATTGACCGTAAACAACAAAGTACAGTCCTGACGAGAACTGTCAGTGGGACAGTAGAAAAAGACAAGACACATTGCCAATACCAAAGATACGTCTGCATCCTATTTTGTGCAGTGTGATTTCCCCCGATTGATAGGTCAAGGTTGCGCGTATTCTAAACATCAACGAATCAAATTTTTGTAAGTCAAAGATTAGGGTTAGCGTTTGTAATACATTTAAACGGTTCATTATCGTGATATTTTGATTAGGCTTGATTACAGACCTGCCTTTTTTTATTTCTTCCAACGTAATGTAAAATTAACAATCGATGACGCACACCAAAAATAGTATTATATGAACTCCATTATGTGTATCATTAACCAAATGCCGGTACTTTTTTAACTTATGAAGTATAGTTTTCTTAGTGTACATGTCGTTCTTAAGGCGTGGAAAAACTATAAGAATAATTCCTGCCGTCAAAGTAATAAAGCCGTACGACATTACGAGTGAATTACAAGGCCATAAGGTCTTCCTAACATACTTCTCATATTGTCAGTTATCTCGGTTTGCGAAGGAAGAAGACCCAACCCTGACGGTCAACAAAAATATATATCAGTGCCGGAGAAAAGAACAACTATGGATGGATGGTAATGGAGAATCGTCATTTGATTCATTTGACAGGCGTTACTTATAACGTTTCTTTTTGAATCTTACTACTAATTCTATCTAACAAATTGATTGTCAACCCTTAGTACGTCGCATCTTATTATTATTTATTTATTATTTATTTATTTATTTATCTTATTATTATTTTTAAATAAGTAATGTAGAATTAAAAGTATTGAACGAACAATAATAACTGGATATAGTTAAATGACAGAAAGAAGAAGTTAACAAATGGACATCGAATCATTTCAGAGTGAAGAAAAACAGTTCAACTTAATTTTTTGACAGCGGCGCTGGAGACAATGCTAGGCCTTCCTCCGCTACATTGTGTCATAATATGCGAAGCAAGGGCAACACTAAACCGACTGGAAAAAGCATCAGACCATGACGTGGCACATGGGAGAGGGCACACAAGCATGTGGATGATGACATTTTCAAAATGCCAACAGACCACATGACCACCAGATATATCTTTCGCAAGAACTTCGATATGGTCATCAAAGATCGAAAGAAGCTTGAGGAAGAGAACGCACCACCACTAAGCAGAGCGAATGAACTGATCTGGTATACGGACGGTCGAGCAAATATGAAGGAGTCGTCTCGCTAGGAAAATACGCCTCTGTATTTCAAGCAGAGGTCTATGCAATACTTGCATGTGCAAGGGCAAATAATATGAGAGCCTACAACAACGGGCAGATCAGGACAGTGACAGTCAAGCTGCCCTCAAAGCACTTCAGAGCTATAGGGTGACATCTCGGCTAGTATGGGAATGCGGAGAAGAACTTAGAAGACTGGCGACTTGGAACAGTGTAACACTGGAGTGGGTCCCAGGTCACAAAGCAATCGCAGGCAATGGAAAAGCTGACGAACTCGCAAGAGTAGGATCGTCAACTCTGATAAACGGACCCGAACCTGCTGTGGGCATCACCAGATACATAACGAGGTCATGGTTAAAAGGGTGGGTGGAAGAACAACACAATAAACACTGGAAGAATACGCCCAGGCAAATACATGGGAAGAAATTCATAAGAGAACCATCAGAAAAAGTAGCAAAAGAACTGCTCTCAATGAGCAGGAACAAACTACGCACCATAACAGGGCTACTTACGGGACACTTTCCCACAAAGGAGCACCTAAACAAAATAGGGCTGTATAACGGAGACCTTACATGCAGAAGATGCAAAAAGGATACCGAAACAGCTCTGCATAGGTATACCATGCAACTGTGAGTCGCTGGACCACAGAAGGCAGAAACTGTATGGCAGAACCCAAATGATTCCAGAAGACTTCTACAACCAACCAGCAAAGAACCTGTATGAGCTAATACAGGAAACGGATTAGCTGAAAAGGTAGTAGTCAGGACACTAGGAGTATCCACAATAAGCCCAGGAGGCTGAGGTGGTGCCGGCGAAGGGACGGCTCCTTTTGAAAAAAATATATTTTTGTTAAGATTATAACTCAGCACTCGAAAAAATAATATCAGCTTCACATAATTATTGGAAAATTAGCAAGTGCTAAGAAGGAATGGACATTTTTACAAAAAAAAATGTGAATCGAAAAGAAGTCTGGAAAAGGTATAAATCAACGTATAAATACTTTAAAAACAAAGAATGCTACTGGGGTATCAGAAACCGTCCTTTTGGCTTCAAATTGAGAAAAAAGGAGGAAACAATTATCCAAATTTTGTGAATAATGTTTTTTTACTACCAGCTGTGAAGTCACCTTACTATGGATTCCAGGACACACTGGAATAGAAGGAAATGAGCAGATGAACTAGCAAAGAGGGGGATTGAAATACCTTTCTGGAGGCCTCAGCCCTTTTGCAGAATCAGCACCAATGTGATATTGGGAGAAATAAGTAAAGCCGAGAAAAAGAGAAGATATGACCATTGGAAAGATCTAGTAGGAGTTATACAATCAAAGACTCTTCTGGGTGACTACAACCTGTTGGGATGAAATGATTGCATAAGTCAAAGTGAAACTGTGCTAAGAGTTTTAACAGGGATCGTAACGGGAAATTGTCGCCTGAATGGGCACCTGAAAAAGCTCAAAATGGTGGAGGAAGAAGAATGCACCATCCACATACTTTCCAACTGCACAGCACTTCAGAATCCTATAGAGCACAGCACCTGGGAGATTACTGGATAAAAGAGGAACATTTACCTAAGTTGAAGCCTGCAGACATCCTAAAATTCCTTTGGGAAATTGGACTAAAGGAACTACTAGTTTTTGAGAATCTCCTCAGAAGCTAAGTAGATGTAAGGAGGCACAATAGATCTTCAAGGTCTCAATGAATGTCACCCCAAAATATATACATACATACTAGCTGTGAAATTGACAATTATTGCTTCTTCTAGCCTACTGAGAAGTTGAATTTCTCTATTAGTGGTTAATATTTTTTTCTATTTTTAACCTAGGTCAATAATGGACAAATTCAAATATCTTGAGAATTCAGGGATAGTAGTTCAACAAAAACTTGTGCAACATAATTTTGTATACCCAGGAGATTGTCTTCAACTTATTTTCTGCTTAAAATTACCTATCGAGATGAAATTATTTGAATAATAATGTAATTTCAAGAAAACATTTTTGTATTCTGTGTAAAATTTTATTTAAAATTGCAAAGCGCTTTCGGCTGTTAGGCCATCATCAGTGCCATACCTGCAAGTAAGCAATAATCGTTGGAAAAATTTTTTAAAAAGAATTTAGTAAATAATTACTTACTCGTCAGATATGACGTTATGTTATTAATAATTGCTGGAATTTGATTTTACATACTTCATTCTTTGAATGATTGTTGTGTTTGGAGTTTCTTCTGACTATTGATTGGTTATCTATTTGATTAGATTTAGGAACGGGTTCTCATTAGACCCATAATCTTTTTTGGTTTGGTATCAGATTTGAATAATACGTTCTCATTAGACTTTAAAATCAAATCTGTTCCTTTATTTAGATAGCTGATTTTTGGTTTTGAGGGAGTACCGGATCACAATTTTCATTCATTAAAATTGGTTATTTTAAATTATGTTCAGATAATTACTTTCATTTATTTACACAAATATTTTATAATTTTCAAAATAATTTATTTGCTTTTGGAATTTCTCTTGACCTATTTGTGAGTTTTCTATTTTGAATTAGATTTAGCAATGGGTTCTCATTAGACCCTTAATCTTTTTCGGCATCTTATGATTTGATGGGTTCTCATTAGACCTTAATATATCAAATTTATTTATAGTGTACTTAGGAAATTCACATATTTGGTTTTGGGACATTACCAGATCAAAGAAAATTTTTACAATAATTTTACTTTTATGCTCATGTTGTATAGCTGGAGTTCTGTGTCCACTTGAATTGTCATTTGTCACTTGTTAGTTTTAAATTGAAGTAGTGTCACTTCGTCTTCCGGTTTACTAACACGTTTTCGTGTAGTAGCTGAATGATTCAATGAAATTAAAAATGTTCATAATATGAAGACAATTGAACCCCAATCAGGGGATAATTAATTAATAAATTTTTAAAAAATTTTAAATTGAATGTAATTTTAATAGTGACGTTAATGTGTTGTAGAGATTTGACTAGGTTTCTTGTTTCATATCTGACGAGTAAGTAATTCTTTACTAAATTCTTTTTAAAAAAATATTCCAACGATTATTGCTTACTTGCAGGTATGGCACTGATGATGGCCTAACAGCCGAAAGCGCTTTGCAATTTTAAATAAAAATTTACACAGAATACAAAAATGTTTTCTTGACGTTCTAGTCATGTGTACTCAGCTATAAAAATATTCACAACAATAATGTAATTTTTTTAAAACTCGCGCTCAACCAAAAATAACTGATGACATAACGAGTACGTTCATAATATATCGAAAACTGACTGTGTACAGTGTACTTGTCAGTTAGACGACGGGGTAAACGGTTCTCATGGCGTTTGTGGCATTGTGGGGAAGATATTTATAAGCCTCGCACCATATTCCGCTCGGGGCAAGGCCCATCGCGAAATAATTTTAGTGCTCGGTCAATAATAATAGTCTGACCACCTTGGTGTATAATATACTATTGTAATTGTACTATTAATATTAATATGAATAAATGATAATACACGTTTTATACGGCATACATTATTACCACCCAAGGGTGGTAAGTTGACTTACAACCTGTCGTCAAGGGCTAGACAGTGTCAAAATGCGTTGTTCGCATTATAGAGAGGAGAAAAACTTTTTTTCTACTACCGTGTGTAAAGTACGTACTTTAGACACATTTTCGAGTGCGTAAAGAGTTTTACTTTACGCACTAGTGCGTAAAGAAAAAATTCCAATATGTATGTAGTTATAGATATCTAGTCTTATAAAAATATAGGTATAATAAACGGATATTAAATCTGAGTTTTTTTCATAAATTGTAGATAGAAACCTATAGAATTCGGTAAAGTAACCTAATAATTATTGTTAAATAATTATTGAGTACTAGAAATAATACGGGTAAATAGGCATAAATTGGCGGTGAGTGACTGACATTTCTTTGTGAATTGAATCTGACATTTAAAATTTAAATTGAGATCTTCCGACTATACCTAGAGTAAGCAATTATATTTTATATTTAGGAATAGAATATTTTTAGAAAACTATGATGTTATTTTAGATTATTATAAAAAGACTCTTCTAAAGAAAAATTTAACTTACTTTACGCACTAGTGCGTAAAGAAAATTACTATTAAACTTTTGTATTTTAATTAAATATTCGCTAGTAGAAAAAATATTGTATGCAATTCGTGTGTAAAGACCTTTTTTTCGACTCATGTGATTGTCGCATTCGCCTGCGGCTCATGCGACAACATTCAAATTCGTCAAAAAAAGGCTACTTTACACACTAGTTACATAAATAACTATTTTATCTGCATCATCATTATCCTTTTTGTTCCTATATAAAATTTTATTCTTTATTTCTACATCACATACCTTTTGTCTATCTTAAACTCTTTTTTCCAAACATTTTTTGGATTTTTTATTTTATACAAAATGAATAATAATTAATTTTGATGAGATTCACGATAATTCTATTTCAACAGGAAGCGTTAATCTATGAATTCATCAAGAAATGCGATTTCGATCTGATCGCGATACCGAATAGCAGATTTTCACGCTAGATATTTCTACAACCAAGAATAACTATCAATAAATTAGCTAGCCGGGTACTTAGCAGCTATAATCTGATTAATTTAATAATTTATCACAAATTATCTCCTTTCCTAATCGATGAGTGTATTTTCCAATCAATAGATAAGATCTCGTACAATTTTTGTCGCATCCGACTATAAGGTGCATCTTGGAAGTTACGGACGGAAGTTACGGACTCACACTATCTACACAGTGCTTCTCAAAAGTCCCCTCCCCCCCAACTTTCCTTTTGAACGGTAATACTTAAACTGATGAAACTTGGAGGGTAAAACCTGCACCTGCACTACAAGTGAACGAAAATTTCCGGGATCGGTCATGATACACTTACTCACGGTATGCTGATTTCTACTCCAAATTGCGTCCGAGCCGCGCAGCTACGTCACGCGGGAACCAGAAATTTATACCCACATCTCACCAGTCTTTCGATTCATTGTGTTTCCATGCAATACAAGGTGTTGTTAGCTTTAATTTCAATTTTACTTGAGTTGATTCGTTTATTTGGAATTTTATTACAAACAATTTACTGTTATTAGTGTTATTTAATTCTGTTTTATAATATAAGGCTATTTTTGTTTTGTAACGATTGAGGAAAATTAATAGGAAAATCAGTTTTCGAAACTTCCTGAAAAAACTGGACAAGAATATGTCAAAATTAACAAATTTCAATAAATGATTCTAAATATAAGCTTTTTCTACTCCTATACTATAAATTATTAATTAAATGCCAATTTTCAGTTTCATAATGATACTCATTATAACTCTGGTTTTCATTATGAAACTGAAAAATTGACCAATAGAAATATAGATTTTCAAATAACCAAGTAGGCAGACCCAATATTTTCTATAGAATGTCGAGAAAAGACCTCGTTTCGTATCCCAGTGACACCTTAAGGAGTCTTGTATAATAAATAAAATATAATGCTAAAAATATGAAATTTAACATATTTATAATATAATGGTGTGTTTTAATTTTGCCCACCCATAAATATTTCTGTTTCAAATCTTTTTAACATGTAAAAAATATATATTGCCTATATATTTCTACACGTTTTGTACATTGTTAACTCCCAGCATCATTGTACTGACCAAAAAAAGATAACTAAGTTACTGATAATAAAGTAATATTTAATATTATATCTGAAAAACCATATCGCATTTAAATAATCATTTATAAAGTGGAAATAGGTGTTCATAATATTTTGGAAACGTATCAACCTCGAGGCGAGAACACTTATCTTAAAACCACTCAATTTTTTTTCCTTCAACCACTATGCAAAACACGCTTTTTTACACAAATTTTTATACGCAAAGCAGGCCTTTTTTTAATTCTTTTGAAAAGTAATGCGAAAAGTACACGCTATGGCACTTTTCCGCACCGAAATGTCAAACAAAGCTATCTATGACCTGTCAACTTTTTTTGACAATTCAACCTAATACTGAATTTCTTTAGAATTTTCAAATTTAAACCAAATGTAAGCAAACTATTCATTTCATTTTCTATTTTAATTTATTAATTATAAAAACATTAACCTATTGAGCATTATTTTAGGAATCAAAATAATTTATCTTTTCAGTTGTCAAATTCGGACATTGAAAATACTCCTCCAGATATTATCAAAAAGGCTCGAACTGCACCGAAAATTTGTTACCTGAGGTTTCAATACAAAATTGTTTAAATTTTACAAATAATTATACATTCAACTGATTTTTCCATTTATTTCCATATTGTAAGTTCTTTCTGTTCAAAGCTTTAATAAAATAACTATAAATTACTTTATTTCTTTCGTTAATAAGTGTGGTTGTAGAAAAAATATTGTGTACAACTTGTACGCAAATCAGTTTTCCCACTCGCTAGATTTGCGGCACTCTCCTTACGGCACGTGCCACAAACTTCTGCGCTCGTGGGAAAAGTGACGTTTTGCACACTAGTTGTACAAACTACTATTTCCACTGCATATTAATAGCTCAAACTTTCCAAAAAATTCTTCGATTTCCAGATTTTAATACTACGTATTCAGAAAAAAAAAATTAATACATTTCTCACGCAACTTTTTTCAACATGTAAAAAGTCAGAAATTCTAAGGAAAAAATTCTTCTATTTATTGCTCGAATGTAAAATGCTTTGAAGATGTCAGCCTAGCTTTATTATCTCTAGAATTGGTCGGAGAATACGTCATTAAGCTACGAGTAAAATTGTTTTCTTAGCATTTTCGGTTTAGTCAATTTTGACCATGCTCCCCCAACTTTAGAAAAAAATAAATCATGTATTCATATTCAGCACCCTCTAAAATATAAAGATTGACTGGGGGTGGAACACTTCTCTATATCCACAACTAACTTACAAGGACACTGCACTGCTGCGCCCCCAGATTATTGAAAATGACAAAGATCAATCAAGCTATTAATTAATTATAATTTTTTTGTTGTAAAATGCAATTTTTTCCAAAGCTTTATATAGAAAATCGTAAATTTACCAACAATTTCGTTTATCTACCGCTTCATCGATCCCAATGACAAATCGACCATCTTCTTAACCATCTTAAAGTATAAAATTTCATTCTTTGCATAAATCAAATAACATTTTCTATATGCGCAATTATATAGACGATGTACATAGCCAATAACGATGTATGTGTACCATGTCAATTTATGAATGTATCTCGAGTTTATATGTAAAATCATGTTTATAAGAACAGGTCCTGGACATTTTATAACCATCTATAGACTTTACTACATGAGCGTAACCGTAGTTAATGTTACAGGCTCAAATAAAAAAGATGCTTTGATGGAAGAGTCACTTAGAAGAGTGATTTAAGGAAGAAGACACTGCAAAAATGCGAAGAGTCTGTCCAATATTTACGGCCGGTACGTTCAAGTGGGAGAAATTTACAGAGGCGTACTTAGAAAATCTAATCCAGGTGTAGAAATGTATTTTTGACGTTTTTTTATATTACCAATTTATGTTCCTCGTATCAAAATCATTATTTGGTTTGTTCATATTGGGAATTGAACCACAATTTTTTTCAAATCTTTTTCTTTAGGGTAAAGACGAAACGGCGTAATGGCATTTTTGGTATCGTATTTATAGAAAAATATATAAATAATAAAAAATAAATATAAAAAATATTGGAATAAGGAATAGGCAAAACCAAGAAAAAGAGAAGATCTGACCATTGGAAAGATCTAGTAGGGCTTAGAACATCAAAGATTATTCTGGGTGACTACAACCTGTTGAGATCAAATGAATGCATAAGTCAAAGTAAAACTACTCTAAGAGCTCTAACAGAAATCCTAACGGGACATTGCCGCCTGAATGGTCACCTGAAAAGGCTTAAAATAGTAGAGAAATAATGTAGATTTTGTGACATTGAAGAAGAAACCCCCCATCCACAAATTTTCTAATTGCACAGCACCTGGGACATACTTGGATAGAAAAGGAGCATTTACCTGAGTTGAAGCCTGTTGGATTGTTGAGAGGAAAAAATTTGTTCTTTTACCTACTTTTATTGAAGACTAGCAAAGACTACAGTATTTGTGAATATTTACGTAATTTTTCTTAAAACGCAACTTTACACCGTGTTCTGCGAGAAAAATGATTACGTTATATTTGCGAAGAACCCCCTCCCCCTTAAGTGAGATTTGAAAAGATTTAGCTTGACCACTTCCCCCTAGAACACCTCACGTAATTAATGGACTCCCCCATACATACATATAAGAAAACCTCGTTGAATAAAAAAAGTTGAGCTTATCTTTTCTCATAACAAACGCACATTTACAAAGCGAAAAGATCCATTTTCGGATTTGGTCGAATATTTCCGAAACTTGCCGAGATATTTTCAATTTTTTTAACAATCTTATTTCTCAACAATATACCAAACTTTTTCTCCATATTTTATCTATTTCGGTTTACGAGATCTCAGTATTCAATAAAATCCGGTCCACCCTGTATAAAAACACATACATTTCGTCACTTCTCCCCTCCACATAAAATATGTTCTTGATACATAAAATATAATATATTTGACTAGCCCATCTGATTTATACCGCATGTGTCGAGATGTGTCTCTCTGTAGCAAAGAGATGTTTAAAAATTTTTGATTCTCTTGTCTCCTTGTAAGTTATTGCTTGTAGTCTTGATGAATTTACCTCCACTACACATTCCCAAACAAATCCAAGACAGATCTCTAACGCACAAACTGATGCAGTTAACAACACATAAGTCAAACGCATGATGCCTTATCGAGTAGTTAAAAGCGGATGACTTTGTTAGGGCAACGGCTACGAGATATAGCTTGAATAATAAGTTCCAAATAACCAAATCAAGTAGGAAAGACCGTAAGAAAGGTGTACACATACAGGATGAGACAACCTGGTGAACGGATGGTTCCAAGACAGAAGAAGGCGTAGCCAGAATTGTAGAGCTTAAACAAAGGATAGTAATTAAGGACGTCACATATGTATATGAGTAATGATAATAATAAACTGTCCGCAGATATATGCTCTCATTTTCCGGAGATACTGTTCCCGATATTTTCGTAAATTTCATTTAAACAAATTGTGCCAAAAGGATTTATTATTATATATCCATGATCTAAAAGTGAGTTTACATTATAAGATTTTTCTCAGGATTTACCAGCTGTGTTATTATAATTGGTAATAGTTCCAGCAGAACATTTGAGAGAATAGAAAATAATGGAAAATAAAGAATATAAAGATAACATAATAATTATTATAATAAGTAAAAGGTCAAGCAAATCATTTTTTGTGAATATATTGAATGGACCCAAGAAATAACGCAGAAATTCATCATACTATATGAAGAAAACCCGCGCCTTTTTAACACGAAACATCCGTTTTATATCAACAAAATTTGCAAATAATTGAAAGAAATAATGCCTACAAATCACAACGGAAGATGTCAAGAATAAACTAATAAATCTGCGCTCGCAGTTCACACTTGGACATGGCGAATGAAAATTTAACGGACTTTTCTCCATTGATGTTCTTCATTATGCGTAGGAAGATATTCAGCTTGTGAAATCTCGTAATAGTATATCATACACCAATGTGTTAAAGAATATTATCATTGACCGAGAACCAAATGAGGTGCGAGGCTTATAAATGTCCTCACCACCATTTTCCCTACTACTAGCCAAATTTAAGACAAAAATTGGAAATAATTGACATTATACACCATTTCAATGCTAAAATATTATGGCGGTATTGCGTTCACAACACAACACCTTGAGGGTAAGAGCAATACTTATACACCAGAGCGTTCACAAACACACCACGAGAAGCGTTTACCCCGTCGTCTGACTGACAAGTACACTGTCTGTCTTCGCTCCATAGATTATGAACGTACTCCTTATGTCATCAGTCACTTTGATTGAGCGCGAGTTTTAATTTTTATTCAAATAATTTTATCTTGATAGGTAATTTCAAGCAGCAAATACCTACGTTAAAGTCAATCTCCTGGGTATACAAAATTATGTTGCAAAAGTTTTTCTTGAATTACTATCTCTGAATTATCAAAATATTTGAATTTGTCCATTATTGACCTAGGTTAATAATAGAAAAAATTATTAAACACTAATAGAGAAATTCAACTTTTCAGTTGGCTAGAAGCAATAATTGTCAACATTACAATTAGTAGTGGAAAAAAAGTATATAGCCTTTTTCATTCAAGAGTTTTTATAAAATGCATTAAAAATAAATATGCCAGGACTCCAGTTGCAATTGAAACATTTGCTAAAATGCCTGCCAAAATTGATGAATTTCTTAATTTGCCAGATCCCCATCATTATACTGGACATTGTTTCTGGTGCTTATCTTATTACAATTAAAAGACACGGTGGTTGGAAGACTAGTACAGTAGCAGAGGGTTATATAGAAGACTCGCTACAAAGAAAACAGAATATTGCAGATCAAATTATGTCCAAAATTTCGGCGGATAACATTGCTCTCTTCCCTGGTACAAGCTTCACCAAAAGGTGCTAAAAGTATTTTTTCTACTTCAGCATATAAAACACGGATTGGACATTCGCAAAACGTGTTTAAAGTGCGAAAAGTCCCTTCCCGTTTATCTTTTGTTTCTTTAACGTTACATGCAATGTATATTCTATAATTTATCTTTAATATTCCTTGAAAATTTTATAGTTCTGTGTCATTGTCTCATCTTGTGAATATAATTAAAATAATATAATTGTTTTTTTCCTGCGGGCGTAGAAAAAGTATAGTAAGCACCTAGTGTCAAAAACATCTTTAATCACTCGTTTCATAAGAGAAAATACGTGACTGAAGTAAGGTTTTTGACACTTGGTACTCTTAGTACTATTACTTTTAACACCAGTGTCATGAAATGGTATTTGAGACACTGCGTTTAAAATTATACTTTCTCTAACGTTTGTGAAAAAACCATTTTAATCTTAACTTATCCCTAAAATCTCCGTATAAAGCTGCTGTTATACTCGAAGATCACAAATTGTGCGTAAACTTGCTGGCGTTTATCAATTGGATGTATCTTTCGAGATAAGTTCTATAATTAGTTGGATGTACCGTGAACTTAAGGGTACTACATTGAAGCAATTTACCTGCGGGGAGTTTAGACATATCATTTAAATACAGTCTACCGTGTTGACTTCGTCGTGATGGTTCTTCTTTACCTTGAAAATGTTATGGAGGTTTATAACAAGATACGAGCTGATAAGAAGCATCAAGAGAGGCATTTTGAGATAATTAGATTAGCGATTATGACGATAGTGATAGATTCAGTTTTATGGGGAAAAATATTACCCGGTTGGGTTTTAATACGTTGAATCGCCGGTGGGTTATTAACGTCCGGGTTTTTATTGAATTTTTCATATGAGTCTTTTTAATTATGGGGTTTTTATTGAGTGTTTGGAGAATACCTCCTTATTTCTTAGATATGAATGAATTTATTATTTTAAGTGCCCTCTTTATGGAATTTTCATATCCAGCTGATCCAAAAGGTAGTAAAATATATTCATAGTCAATTGTTCAACCTTTTTCAAGATAATCAATTAACCAAATACCTTTCTAGTCCCAAAAAACATAATCTTCTTTGCTGAAAAATGTTCGAAACAAATTACTCAAGCGTAGACTTTCTGTCATTGGTTTTTATTCACTGCGCTTATATGATTGGTCAATAGGCGTGGAAGGACTAGTACGTCATACTGCATTACACCAATGTTAGCAGCCTTTACAAATGATGCGTAAAATTTTGTGTTTGAAATGAAATTTTTTGGATTTAATACATTATTCATATGTGATGTCTTTTAGTCAAAACAATAAGTTTCAATAATATAAATTCCATTCCATTCCATACATTCCATTCTAATTATTCTAATTATTCTAATCATTTCAATCATTACAATTAATATTAGTGTTAGTAATAAGTAGTTTAATGTATACTAGTAAAGTAAAGTAATAAACAGCACATGTCCCAGTGCTACAGGTAGTTGTTTTATTCCTGTAAGATGACACACCGAGTGACCAGCAACACCACCTAACAATAATTTTTTTCGCCTACCTGATGACTTTGACGATTCACACGATTTCTTTAATTAAACGTCAGTCAAATGTCACAGTTGTGTGTCACACATGCAGACTTTAGCAACTGCCCTTGCTTCGCTAAGCTCACTCAGTCCCTTGGCAGCTAAAGCTCTTTTTCTGCCCTTGTGACACAATGTCAAAGCCCTTAACCATTAGGCTATGAAGACATTAATTTTTTCAATGAACATTTTCAGTACTATTCATCACGGACTCGAACCCATGCCTAAAATTCCGCGCTTTTCTAAGTCAAAGCCCTTAACCAACCAAGCCCTTAACCAACCAAACCCTTAACATGTACAGCGGGTGGACTAGCAGCAGCGGTGCTGTCAAGGTCCTATCCATTGGACTTGATGGCTAGAGCCAGCTAGAAACGCTGGAGGGGTGCGACCAGAGATGAAGTACAGGAATGGATGGATGAGGAAATGGATAGAAGGAGAGAGGGTGCGCTAAAAAGAGCGATTGGGAGCAGGAGAAATTGGGTGGACCGGAAATTCGGGGAGGTAAATTACTTCTTGACGCAGGTGCTCACAGGGCATGGGCGAGAGTGGGTTATCTCCACAAAATTGGAAAAGATAAACTGGAGTGTGCGAGAGATGTGAAGTGGAGGATGATGTGGAACATGTGTTTAGATGTTGGAAGAACGAGGAAGTTTTGAAGAAGTTGGAAAATAAACTGGGAAAGGCGGTGTATTGGGAAAACGTTGTGGAGAGTATGTTGAGGGGCGAGGAGGAATCGATGGAGATAAGTGGCGTAGTAGAGAGCATGATTAGGGAAAGAGAAGGACTCGACATGGCATGTGAAAGGTAGGAGTGATAGAAGGGAGAAGATGACGAAGAGTGTGTGAGGGACCGCCGCCCGTCTTGAAGTATGCTAGGGGTAGTGATTCCAAGGCGTGAGAAACGGCGAGTTTGAGTTGGGTTTGGTTGGCAGGCATTCCCGTGGAGATGAGTCCAGCACTGTGACACAATGTATTATAGTTTCATTTGTGACCGATACGTGTCATAGATCACGACCAGATTTTAATATTTCTCACAATTTTAATACTATACAAGGATCATAAAATGAATAAAATCTCGAAAAAATAAACCATGTCATGATAGCGTGTTATTAACCATATTTCATGATGTGACATAAAATATGCCACAGCACATTTTATTGCTTTTCATTCCCACATTTATAATATCAAATATATTCACAGAATGTGTTTCCTATATATCAGAATATACAGTAAAGTTTATGTAACATTATAGGAACGCATGTCGATGTAAACATCATGAATGAATTAAAAATTAAATAATAAGTACATATTTACATACTATTTACTAGTTAATGGCAATCGATTTATCAACAATGATAGTAATTAGTTTTTATAGAAAATATCGTAACAATACAGTAGCGTATCAGAGGTTCAACAAAATTTGCTGCTTAAGCTGGAAGTTGAACAAATTTACATTTTAAATTAGGAATTGATAAATTAAACATGAAATTTAACAAAATTTTCAGTTAAAGCCGATAAGCTAACTGGATTTACAGTTTGCAAATTGCAAATTACAAGCTTGCAGTTAAAACTCAATTAGGATTCGCAGTCAAAATTGGTAGATTAGCAGACTTTGAAGTTACAACTGGGAATTCAACAAAATTTGCACATATCAAACTAAGACCAGGAATTTCGAAAAATGTTCAATTGAAAAGTCAACCGTAAATTCAAGCAAGTTCCCAATTTTGTATGAAAATTAACAAATATTTGTTGGCTTTAATTTGAAATTCAACCAAATAGTTAAATAGTTAAATTTATGGTTAAAGCTTGCAATTAGCAAATTCTGTCAAATTCACTGTAAACATGTTTCAATTTCCAATTAAAAATTCAAATTTCCTGGATTGGAATGTGAACTCTGTTAAATTCCCTTTGAAATTGATGAAAATTCCAATGAAAGTTGTTAATTCTGTTAAATTCCCAGCTTAAATCATAAATTCCTTTTAAATTCACAGTTTTGGCTTCAACTTCCTAGTTTGAAATGTAAATTCTGCTAAATTCGAAGTTTAGTCTGTAAATTTTATTAAATTCATTTAAATTATCATCTCAAGCTTAACACTTTGATCAAATTGTGAGTTTGCTTAAATTTTCAGTTAAAAATGCCAATTCTGATAAATTCCTTCTGATTGAATATTAGAGTTCCGCTAAATGCTATATCGTTGCTGGAATCCCTAGTTAAAGCTGTTGATTTTGTTAAATTTGTGATTTGAACTGTCAACTTTTTTAAATGCTAAATTTTTCACCGTAAATTTCAGGTTTGAATTGTAAATTCTGCTAAATTCAATGTTTAATCCGTGAAATTTATTAAATTCGCTTAAATTATCGGCTTAAGCTGAACATTTGGTAAAATTCAATGCTTCAGCTGTCAATTTTTATATAAAATTGTCAGTTTGAATCAATTTTCAGTTAAAGCTGCAGAGTCCTTGTTGGAATTAAAAATTCACCGCTTAAGTTTTCGGTATTTTCCCAATCATTCAACTTCAAATGACAATTCTTCCAAATTTGCCCTAAATATAGTCAAATTTCCAGTTAAAACTACAAATTTTCAAGATTCTCTGTTCAATTTTGAATTTTATAGTTTTAATTTTCTGAATTGAAATGTGAATTCTGTTAAATCAACTGTAAAATTGGTGAAATTTCCAGTGAAAGCTGTTAGTTTTGTTAAATTTCTGGCTTAAATCGTGAATTTTTTTAAATTCACAATTTTGTCTGTAAACATGTGGTTTGAACAATGAATCCTGGCAAATTCAAAGTTTAGCCCGTGAAAT
>CAJUYH010004639.1:0-26330 GCA_910591685.1 Galerucella tenella | reverse complement strand
GATATTTGTAAATATTTCACAGCCATTTAGCGATAAGCTACCTGAACCTTTAGTTTGAAAAAACTGTTAGTATTCCAGAGTTTTATAGGGTTATTCCGCAAATTTACTTGCATAAGAGGTAGAACTAATAACAATTTCCTCAGTAGAAACTTTGCAAATCAGAATTGCCTTTTTAGTGTTATGGCTAGCAACCATTACTATTGGGCCGTCCCACCCATACGGTTCAACAATGAAAAATAGAAATCTTTTGGGTTGTGAAAATAAATAATGAATATTCTAAATATGTATATTTAATACTTATAAATATCTACAATACATTTCATTTAATTTTCCTCATAGTATCAGAGCTATCACCAGTATTTATATCTATGTTAATTGGTAGAATGTTAATATCAACTATATTTTGCTCTGGGGCGTACCATTTTTCTATAATTTCATGAGAATGCCTAACACATTTTTCCTAAATTTGTTGATGATATTGTTGCAGTGCCTCTTTCCACATATTCAAAACAGAGCTATCTGAATATTTATCTTTACCAATATATTTATTGTAATATGACTTGCAATTTGCCCAAATAAATTCAATAGCGTTGAATTCACATTGATATGGCGGTAGTTCCAGCAAAATATGTTTCATAAAATTAAGTTTGATGGAATTCTATCCATAACCATGATGAAATGTCAATTTAAGGTTAGTTTTCATTGCGAAGTGAATAAATAATAAGTAGATAAATAATCTTTATTTACCACAATAATTCGAACACTCGGGTGTAAGTAAGTCGTTGTAACAACTGTTTTTTTAATTAAATTTATATGCAAGGGGCAAAAAAATGAGTAAAAATTTGAAATAAAAATGTAAACAAACTCTTTGGTCTGTCAACGAATAAATTCGCGTTAAACTTATCGACGACATTCATCATATGGCTATCTCTGTTTGTTATATTATGTTGTAATGGAACAAACGGTTTCATTTCGGGGGTTTAGATTCTGTGAGTGGGAAAGAGAAGTACTACAAAAAGTAGTATGTGAATAATTTCATACATGGGAAAAGATTCACCGAACGAACTGTATGTAATGCTGTCATTACTAACGTCATTGAAGGTTGGAAAGTGTCATATTACCAACGAGGTAAAAAAGATAGAGGAGAGAACATAACAGTAGAAAGAATCTTCGAAAGTGGCTTTCGAATATGGCCGACTTCCGTAAACAAACCAGAGGCGTACATTAAATCATTCAATTATATAGGGGGAAAAAACTCTCGTATGCATCTTTTTAAGAGAAATTAGTTAGTTAAGCTATTATCTCGAGACAGGAATATCCCGATCAAAATTAATAAATCTTTGTTTCGTTCTGAACACACCTAAAATATTACATTTGACAATTACTGTCACCAATATAAATAAATGCCGGATGGATATTAAGTTCGCGAATAATAAATCAAGAAAAATGTCCTCCGATGAAGAATTGATGGATTGTACCCCTCCAGAAATGGGTATTATAATATTTATCGCCAACCGTCAATTATCAGATTGAATTCCGGAAGTAAACAAACAGTTTACATAATCGTCTGGTAAAGTGACATATGCGTCTGGTAAAGTATTTTGACTTTGACATTACTCGAAAATCATCATCTGTCGGTGTCACGCTTCTCCCTAGTACGGCTCGATAATAGTTATAATAAGTAGATTTGTTTTATATGTGCTGTTTACTTTGTCATAATAAAATGCAATGGAATATACCTCAGTTTTTAATATATTCTGAATTCTGAGCAGTTGGCGATAAAATTTTGTATGCACCACGTCAGTAAAGTGTCTTTATCAGACTCGTCCGATAAAGAATCACTTTACTGCCTTGGTACATAAATAACTATTATCAATGCGTTTTATTTTTAAATATAAAAAATTCATCCAAAATAGATTAACGATCACATTATTTTAGAGGGTGGGAGGTGACGGGGGGGGGGGGGAAGATCAGGGCGGGAAGTAGAGGTGTGTAGCATGACCGTTCAATTGAGAAGTAACAACTACTTACAGGGCTATAGGCCCCGACGGATATTGAATTACACATCAAAGTCAAACGGCCTACTGCCTCGTCGTGCAAACTTCACATGCGTGCGTTAATAATGTCCATATCCCACTAATTACGTAATAGATATTTACGTAACTAGTTATGAAAAGAGCGATATTGTTCAACAAGCGTAATATTTGCCAAAACGAGCGGTAGCGAGTTCTGCAAATTACGCGAGTTGAACAATGTCGCTCTCTTCATAAAGTGTTTACGTACAACGTTTTATCTAATTCCGCGCTTTCATAATATTCAATAAAATCTTCAATTACAATGATAATATTGAAGTGGATTCAAATGGTGTTAAAAGTATTGTTACTATGATGTATTCACCCAGAAAATTGACTTACTTTAAATAACTGTGTCCTGAATAATGTTTTCAATGTTTATAAATCTCAAAATACTATTGAATTAAAATAATGGGTTAATTGTACAGTTTAAATAATGAAATAATTGTCAGCTTTGACAGTACCTATTTAATAGATTATTCTTTGAAACTCATGTGGTATCTCTATGTTGAAACATAAACAATTACGTAAAGTTTTTACATAACTACTTTTCATAACTGATATATGAAGGTTATGAAAAATGTGACGTTACCTAACGTCAAGGAGTGACTTAAAGTGTCACATTTGATAGCGGAATTAGATAAATAACTATTAACCAACAAGTGAATTAATAAGGGCCATTAACAATCGAGATAATTTAATGTTCGAGATTGTTAATTGCCCTTTTAATGCTCGTACTAGTTATCTCAATATTTAAAAACTAAATATATTTATTTTTTCAATAGGCTAAAAGCTAAAAGCATCTCATGCACATTATCTTACTCTTTTACACCATATAATTTTAATGATGAAAAAAAAATTACGGACGGGAGAATAAAATTCAAAACGTCTAGCTTCGCTTGATGCAATCGCCGACCCTCCCCCCGCACCGTTTTGCTTACTGTTTAGCTAATAAGTCGGGTGATCCTTTAATCTTTAATGAACTGACTTGTAGCGAATGAAGGAGACGACGGGGGTATTCTGTTGGTGACGACTGGCGACTGTGTTTTCTTTCTGGGTGTTGTTAGAAAGTTATAATTGCGGTCGATATTGTAAGGTCACATTTTTGTTTTGTATTTGTCCATAGTATTTTATGGTATTTGTCGGTTTTAGGTAGTCGGAATATACTTTTATTTCATGTATAACGAGGGAAGCTGATTGAATTTTGTTTGTTAAGATCTACTTTTACCGAAAGCTACATCTCCGCGAAGTAGCATAGACTATTTTACATTTTTTGTAAAGAGCCTGTACGTAGAGTTTGTTCGGAGTTGGTAATTTGGTCCCCAAAGATGACGTCACGAAATTTCAAAAGGTAATTTGGTCCCCATGGCTGACAGGTATAAATTCCCTACAAGTAATTTCGTCCCCGCAATCAGGTATATGCTATCGGTTCAAAGAAGAAATAAAATCAAAACATGAAAATAGTTTAAAGGTTTTAATTTCAACTTTATGGCATGAACATATAAATAATTTTTACACAAATGAGAATTTCAAAATTTTACACATTTAAATGTGTAAACATGTTAAAAAATGAGTTCTATCTATTTCAGAGTTTTTGTATTTTTCTATAAGGTTTTCAATAAATTTTTGACGATTTCTAATTTTAGGGTCTCTTACATAATGTTTCAAATGACAACTTTGCAACTTGATATAAGTTTCGATTTGGAGTTTATTTAATTTCTCAAGAAATGTTATTATATTTGGATGTTCTTTGTAAAATGAATCGTTAAAAGTTTGTTGTTCGCGTGAGATCAGACGAATTTTTGGCCCAAATTTTCGGTGGAAAAAGAGATTCTTCATCAACATAATTCTCGATTAGATAATCAGCGTACTTCTCCAATCTCATGTCATTTGGTCTATTTTCGAATAGTTCGAACGCAACGCAATCACCCACTTCATTAGGATCTAAATAAGTAAGACCAAAAGTCAAGTGCAACCACCGACCAATATCACTGCTCGCATCGTTATATTCCACAACTAGACCGATAGTTTTAATTTTCCGGAACCATGCCTGGGCGAGATGAAATCTGCATCCAATGATTTGGGTGGAAGGCCAAACTTTTCGAACGGCTTTATGTATGGCCATTTCAAAATCACACACTATTTCCTTAAAATCGAAGTTAATATTAATTTTGGAGCACTTATCTTGAACCAAAAGAAACAGTCTTTCGTATGTTTCTGATTTTTTATTGGGTAGAAGGCATACCATTAAAGGTATGTAATGTCCCTGTAAAAAACCGTGAATTGTAAACATTTGTGTGAAATATTTGGCACAATAATCAAATGTGCCGTCGACGTAGATTCGTTGCGTTTTCCCCAGAGCTTCAAGATTTAAATGACACGTAAACACAATGATATTATTTAACACACAATTAATAAAAAGGAATTGTTCATCACGCGAAGTTTTTACGTCAATTGAATTCAAAATTTCATGTACATCGTTAATATTTTTCGGAAGCGCTGGTATAAACTTACGTCGACTATTATACATATTCTTCCTAACGTACTCGACGTCCCTGGTTGTTAGTGTCGCTGGTAAATTTTCTTTCAATGCCATACGTATAATTTTTGACAATTTTTCAGAAATATCGTAAACAGCTTTTCTCTTGCAAACTGCAGAATCTGTTTGCCTATTTAACGTTGAAATGTCCGCAAGATGACAGTGTTCGGATGAAGTTGTAGTCACGAATATTGCACTTGATACACCTAATGTATAGATACAGGCCTTACATTTTCTGTTGGTACATTTCCAACAAGTTTCTTCTGAAGTTTTCAGTTTTTTGTGGAAATTAAACTTGTAACCGTTAACTACAAGTAAATCCTTGCCACGATTACTTTTAATAATTTTCACCTCCATAATTTGCTTTCTCACAACAATTCACACGTACTCAAACTAACTAATAATTCAAATGATTGCAAATTATGATAATATAAGGGTTTTATATCCGTCTAAATACCTGTTATTCCAAAAAATTTCCAAGAAGCAGAAATAATTATATTTTAGTTTGGGGGCGAAATTACCAGCCGGAATATCGAAGTGCCTGGCTACCAAAGGATTAACACTGGTAGCGGGGACCAAATTACCCATCCCCAGTTTGTTCAGCCATCCTTTGCCGTTACGTCATAATGGGTGACGTATTCTACTGTTTTACGTATGTCTTATATTACTTGGATGTTATTTTACACTTAACCTCAAAATTATAATCAATGACATATGTTAAGAATTGTTTTCAAAATATGACAACTGAACTGTCAAAAGTAACAGATAAAATGTATGTCGACCTTAGATAAGAAATACGTTAATGACGTCATAATTCCGTCTCATCCATTTCATGAATGAGAGAGCAGACTAGACAATGTATGACGTAACGGCAAAGGATGGCTGAACAAACTTTAGCCGCGTTGGGTCGCTAGTGAAACAAATTACAAGTTACTTTCACTTAGAAAATATCGAATGTGGCTGAGTTATATTGAGATTAGATTGAGTACACTTATATTCGAGTTTATATTATTAGCTTACATATGACCCTAAAGTATTGTGAAAAGTTAAATCTTCAGAAATTCGCGCTCTTGTATCTTTCAGCAAACTGGAACCTCCTTAATGTTCAGCATCCCAATCATTTGTTATCATCAAGGTCGCCTCTTGTTCAATATTTAACGACTTGCTTAGCTCCTCACGCTTTTCGCCATCTTGGAGCGGCATCTTGAATCTTCGGGCGTCAATAAATGTTTGTTGCGTTGTAATATTTTATTTGTTTGTTCGTTTGGCACTGACTCGATACAGAGAAAAAGTAGGGTTAGAATTCAACAAATCGTCTTTTCTAAATAAATGACACTTAAACGGTAAAATGGTAAAGTGATTTCCATTAGAAAATAGCTACTAAATGTAAAGGTTCCAGATAGATGTGTTTAATGTATTACCTGCTATTCTAACTGAGTTCGAGGGAGGACGATACACGTAAGGTAATAAGCAAAATTATAAACAAGGAAGAAGGTAGACTCTCTTTCACATAAGGAGAACCCATGAGAATCTAGGAGTTAAGGCTATGACCGATATTGATGTTCAGATATTGTTATGTGCAGCTTCTTCGCGCAAACCACTGCAACTTCTAGACTCTCTTCTTATGCGACATTGATGGCTTACACTATGAATAATAAACACGCATAATGAGGGAAATATCCTATATTTATTTTAATAAATATCAAGTGGCAAAACTACACGTTGGATACAGACATTTAGAAAGAGTGGATATATCAGAAGCAGCTTTTGCAGATGATTTGATAATTATCGCAGGGAAAGAGAAGGATTTACAAAAGAATATGGAAATATGGAGCACGGTATCTGAAGAATTTGGAATGACAGTTAACCAAAGTAAAATCAAAGTTATGGTTATAGGACCGAAACAAAAACATTCAAATATACAGTTCGATGGAATAAAAATTAAGCAAGTCAAAAGATATGAATACTTGGGAGTAGAAATAGAAGAAAATGGAACGCAGGAAGTCGAAATTACCAAAAGAGTACAAAAAACGATGAAACTTTATCACACGATGAATTCGACATTTATAAATAAAAAAGAAATTTCCAAGAAAACGAAGTTAAATGTATTTAAAACAATTTACCGGCCAATATCAACATTCGGATGTGAATCCTGGGTATTAACAAAGAGACAAAAGAGTCGAATACAAGCAGTTGAGATGAAGTATCTTAGGCGAGTTAAAGGAGTCACAAAGAAAGATAAAATAAGAAATACGAAAATAAGAGAAGACCTTGAAATAGAATCAGCACTTAAATTTATTGAAAAGAGACAATTAAGCTGGTGGGGACATTTACAAAGAATGAACGATACAAGACCAGTTAAAAAAGTATGTCAATCAAAAATACAAAAAAGAACGAAAAAGAGAAGACCAAAACAAACATGGGATGGTGTTATGGTAGGTATACTGCAAGAAAAAGGTAAAACATGGACAGAAGCAAAAACAACGGCAAGAGATAAAAAACAATGGGCTAAATTTGTACATGAATAAAATTCTATTTGGACCGGAGCATCGATGAAAGAATGGATATATGTCTTAAGCATAATGTGATGTACCTAGTTGGAATAAGTATAATTGTAAAAGTATACCCTACACCATATTATTATACTATGGTAATTGGGTTTTTGATAATATATAAATATCAAGTGCTATATTGCTACCCTTCAATTTGTATCTTCAAGCTTTTATTCATTCTATTCCATCAATTGTTAACATTTTCTTTCAAGCGTATGATTGATAACAAATAGATATCTATATTAAACTTATATAAGAAGTTTCCTTTCCGTTTATTTATCATCCCATGCACATTCTTTTTAGATTTTCCATATTTGTTCCAATACAGTATGTACATCACGTCTTTACTGTGTTCAAATTTAATGGAAAGCCGGATTTTAAAATAGATCAAAACTTGTAACTTACTTCTATTGCTACCTCATGCCACTGCATTTCAATGTTGAATAATGAATATATCACCGGATTTTTATGTCAATTTCATGGAACGTTTCCTTGTGGAGGCAACGTTTCGAAGATAATATAAATTGAATAGATGAGGCTTTTACTTGATGTAGATCCATAGTAAATTATGAAATCAAACAATTTTATTTTGTAAAATCTACATTGTATTTAACCTTAAAGTTGTGACGCGTTTCGCTAACACAGTAGCTTTTTCAAACGAATGGAGGTATAATGAGAAACTTTCTATTTATACAGTGCCTTAATACTAAATTATACGGATATTTAACAATAAAATTATAATCTATTTACAAGGAAATGAAAAGAATTTGTCTAAATATGGAATTAACTGAAGAATTTAACAAGTTTACCTGGAAACTCATTCACAACCATCCTACAGGAATCTTTCTAGGTAAAAAGGTTTACCAATTCTCCATTATTAAACCTTTTTACCTATACTCGATTTGAAATTGGTTGATAGTAATAAATCATTTTTAGCAGCCGATTCCATAGGCGCACCTACCTGACGTGCCGGTTTGAACCCTATTTACTTATCCGAATAATTTAGTAATCATTATTGTCATAACAGGTAAAAATAATTATGCCGAGAATTCCGGGAACAATTAATACACAATGTTACTTCAGGTTGTTACGATAAAGGTAGGTAGGTAGTACCTCTACTTATTGGTATAAAACTGTGAGTCATTTTAAGAGCGAACAAACCCAATGCGAGTATTCTAGGACACATATTTGGGTAATTTTTGAAAATGGAGAGTCTTTCAGGATTTATTCCAGTTAAGCGAGCTGCGAAATCAGCGCTAAGCATTAGTGAAAAGATTATTGTGCTTAATGTATTTAATGCACTTAGATATCAAAAAAGTGCAATAAGTATCGATTCTACAGTGGAACTTTGTTCAAAGATGACAGGTATTGGAAAAGCAACCATCTACAGGCTGATGCGGGAAGAAAAGACAGGAACCGTGACGCCACCAAAACCTTCTCCAGGAAGGCGAACAATACCGATCGATGAGGACGAAAAGGCCATCATAAGACGAAAGGTGCATTCATTCTATTTCAATAAGGAGATCCCTACTTTGGATAGAGTTTTAGGGGCAGTAAAAGAAGACTTTCCTGCAATCAAGAGAGATAAACTATGGAAAGTTCTAAGAGAAATGAATTTTAGATGAGAAAAACATAGTCGGAAGTCTCATTTGCTCGAAAAAGATGAAATAGTGTGTTGGAGACGTAATTATTTGAGAAAAATAAGACAATTTCGCAAGGAAAACAAAACAATTTTCTATTTGGACGAAACATGGCTGAACGAAGGCTACACAGTTGGAAAAATATGGACAGACAAAAATGTGACTTCTCACCAGCAAGCATTTTTAGACGGTCTATCAACAGGAATAAATCCGCCCTCTGGAAAAGGAGAACGATTAATTATAACTCACATCGGTAGCTCCAATGGCTTTTTAGAAGGTGGACTATTATCATTCCAATCAGTTCGTACAGGCGATTACCACGAGGATATGAATGCTGATGTTTTTGAGGAGTATTTCGAACAAATGATAGAGCTGATTCCACCTGGCTCCGTCATTGTGTTAGATAACGCTCCGTATCACTCCAGAAGATTGGAGAAGATGCCTACAACTGCTTGGCGAAAAGCAAAAATTATCGAGTGGCTTGTGGAGAAACAAATACAATTTGAGGACAATATGGTTAAAAAGGAGTTGCTATCAATTGTAAACACCCATAAACATCGGTTTCAAAAATATGTTGTTGACGAAATGGCCAAAAAACAAAATATAATAGTGCTTCGGCTCCCCCCCTACCATTGCGAATTAAATCCGATCGAACTGGTATGGGCTCATGTGAAAGGTTATGTGGCTAGAAAAAATACCACTTATAAAATGAGTGATGTTCAAAAACTCTTTGAAGAAGCACTTCAAGAAGTCAACGCGGGGAAGTGGCAAAGATGTATAGAGCATGTAATAAAGGAGGAGGAAAAAATGTGGCAATTGGATAGTTTACTGGAGAAAACGGTCGAACCACTTATTATCAATTTAGGGGAAGAAGACAGTCCCTCAGATATTTCATTTTCTGATGATGATTAATTTAAAGCGAAGAAATGTAATGACTTACTATAAATTTTATAGAATTTCAAATAGAAATATTTTTCCAAATTTACTTCTTTATTGGTTGCTTTATTGTTATTAGTATTATATTTATTCAAATACAAGGGTAACAAATTATGCCACACATCCGAATGTTCACTAAATTATATAATTATTGTGTTTAATATAAACTTAAACCCACCCGAAAGCACGTGCATGAGTGCAAAACATCACAGGTAGAATCCTACCGCTTATTGTTCGAGCCTCGGGTTAAGCTTTGTATTCGACGCCCTTATCAGATCTATAGGAATGGAAAGTTTAATAAATGCAAAAGGGTCTATACTTTCAATGTATATACTATTTAAAACTTGGCAATTTAGGTGGACCACTTTGTATACGTTTTTGACGGATTTTAATGATTTATTACTATCAACCAATTTCAAATCGAGTATAAAAAGATTCCTGTAGGATGGTTGTGAATGAGTTTCCAGGTAAACTTGTTAAATACTTTAGTTAATCCCATATTTAGACAAATTCATTTGATTTCCTTGTAAATAGATTATAATTTTATTGTTAAATATCCGTATAATTTAGTATTAAGGCACTGTATAAATAGAAAGTTTCTCATTATACCTCCATTCGTTTGAAAAAGCTACTGTGTTAGCGAAACGCGTCACTTTATGTTTAAATACAATGTAGATTTTACAAAATAAAATTGTTTGATTTCATAACTTAATATAAATTGCTTGATAAATAAATGAAATACTTTGGAAAAAAAAAGTGGTAGTTTCAATTTTAGGCGTATTTTATTCGGAAACGTGTAGAAAATATTATAGAGAAAGATCAAAATTTGAATGAGATTCAAAAGTTCATATTCTAGAATCAGAAGGTACTACTAATGACTCGACTAAGAACGTTTTAGTGACCTTAAGTCGATTTCAGGGAATGTTTGACACATATAAACTCCGTTCCACATAAGAAGTTGCCCGTGAAGTTGCAGTCGTTTGCGCGAACTTCTTGTCAAAACCAGCGCCATATTGTAAAATTGACATTCGACTTCAATTTAGTAGCGTAACTTAAATTAGAATGTATCGAAATTGTATTAATCATATTTATAATTTAAATTGAACGTATTTGGGCATATTTTGAAGCTGTTAGGATATTTTCACATACAATCATAATAAATGAAAATACTTGGTACCGTTCAAATTTTCGATGAGATCGTTCAAAAATTGAGACTTAATTACGTTCTTATTATTGGAAAAGGTTGAAAAACACAAATTGAGAACTTGAAAAAAATGTTATACAGGGTGGGGCACTATGAACGAACTATTCTCTGGCGTCTTAACGGCAAACATAATTAGAAAAAATAAGACGTAGAATTAAGTAGATTACTTAGAACTATGATTTGAAAATATTTTGGAATATACAGGGTGCTCCAAAAAAAAGCGTACCGTATCAAAGTTAGGTTCCTTTAAATGGAACACCCTGTATTTTATCATATTTTTAAATTGTACTATTAAAAATAATGTAAGCTCATTAACATTTCCCCATACCTATCTAGTTCAGTTTCCAGGATAAATCGATTTTACATAATTTGTAGACCCTCCGAAAAAATACAATAACTTCAAAATAAAAACGAATAACCACATTTACTTTACACCATCTCACTAGAAGCTTTTAACATACCGTTTTCAATATTTACTGGTATGCTATCATATACAGGGTGTTTTTAATATGACAGTATAACACTAACTATTTAATACATAAATTTCTGGCTTAATTTAAATGGAATACCCTGTATCTGTTGGGTCTGTTAAACGTGGAAATGTATTACCTTTCAGTTGGTATTAGGGTTGCCTATATCTAACTCTGATGGTTCTCGAGAAATTTTAAATTTGTTTTTTTAATATTCAATTATTTGCTGACATCTAGTTAGGTACCTATGACATGATTCTCCGATGGAAAGTTTTTGAAAATTTAAAATTCACTGTATTAGATTATCATACTTTTACTACTACTTGTAATAAAAGTTTTTGATAAATCTGTCGACCATGACTTTCAACACCAACAAGTTTTTCAGAAAGCATGGTTTTAGATCAAATCAAACACACAATACTCACAGATAAGCTTAACTCGATAAACGTCCTAAAATATTCAAAAATCAAAAATATTTGACATTAATACACATTATACAGTGATGGGCAAATGTGTGGAACCAAGTAAATATCTCTGGAATTATCAAAGATATTAAAATGAAATTTGGAAGCTGGATACTACAGTGGATTGCCTATTTGTCTTTATATTTTTTAACAATTTTGAACAACCGGTTTCACCGGAAGTAATGTCGATTTTAAAATTTGCAATGGAACACCCTGTATATTATTTTAGTTTGTGATGAAACATTTCATTACGAATACAAAAATATCGCGTTCGATATTTTTTATTTCAATATCTACCGAGATATTAACAGAAAATTAACTAAGGAAAGGAAAAATCTAATATCCATTAAAGAAATAATCATAATAATTATTAACTGAAACTAAGTGATTTTCGAAACATTGAAACTTAACTAAACTAAAATTAATGTATTAGATGTTCAAACTGAGCACCGTTTACTTCTTGACAATAGGCAAGTCGGTTTGTAAATTCTCTAGTAATTACTTCTGGTGGAATTCTCTGGATCTCTTAAGTTATTGTTGCAGCTAATTCTTGCAAATTATTTGGTCTATCAACATAAACCTTAGACTATAAATAACCCCACAGAAAATAGTCTAGTGAATTAAGGTCGGGACTTCGTGCATGGACTACTAGCTACCATCAAATTTTTCCTTTCCTTAGTTACTTTTCTGTTAATATCTCGGTAGGTATTGGTATAAAAAATATCGAACCCGATATTTTTGTATTCGTAATAAAATGTTTCATCGGAAACTAAAATAATATACAGGGTTTTCCTTTGCAAATTTTAAAATCGACATTACTTCCGGTAAAACCGGAAGTTCAAAATTGTTAAAAAATATGAAAACAAATAGGCAATCTACTGTAGCATCCACCTTCTTAATTTCATTTTGATATCCCTAATAATTCGAGAGATATTTACTTGGTTCCACACATTTGCCCATCACTGTATAATGTAATAATATCAAACAAGACCGAGTTTGGTGTCTGTGCAAGACAGTTGGCAAACCTTTTTCTTATGTGAATTTTAAATCGATTTTTCCATTCAATGGCATTTGCTTTGAAATCCTGAACGGGATAAAAAAATTAATTTAAACTTATTTTTTCTTGACAACGGTAGCTGGAACGCTACCGAAACGTTGAAATAAAGAATTTAAAAATATTGTGGTTTAATTTCCCAAGAAATTAAAAAAAAAATATACTATATTTGGCATTTCCATTACCTAATAAAAATTTGAACAAAAACTAGATAAATATTAAAACTATTTATTAAGAATTAAAATCTATCTTGACAGTGAACGTCAATACAAAGTATTAATAAACAGCTTCGTTACTATACATTATTTTGTGAGTCGATGGTTTTTCATTTGTATTTTTGTCGACGGTTTTCTTCTTGTCTTTTTCGGTAATGACCATCATTTCAGTTTCCGGTCCAGTTGATAACTCGACTGGAGTATTCCAAGAAGCTACTACGGACTTTGAAAATATTGTGTAAATAGCACAAGTGACAAATAAAAGTGCTGCACAAACCAAGAAGACTTTTTGCCATTGTGCTGCTGTTTGCTGAAAACGAATATTGCTAAATTGCTTTACAAAATCTAAAACATTACTTTTGGCCTTAATTTTAAAACTAATTAATTTATTAATGCTACAATATTATATTTAAAGAGAAAGATAGAATATTATAACTAATCATATCGAAAAATAATAATTATCTGGTAATAAATTTTAAGTTTGAGTAATGAAGCTCTCATAATAGATTTAAGTATTTTGTACAAAAATTTCCAAAAATATAACGTGACTGAATAAGCTTATACAGGAAATTAGTAAGCCAAATATAATTTAATATGAATATAAATAAAGAGATGCGGAATAAAAGAAAATGTTTGATGAATATGGATATTTAGAATGAAAAAAACATTGAGTTGTTGCCATATTAAAAACGAGGAGCAAGTTTTGAAAATGGAAGGTACGAACAGTCAAAAAGGAATGGACTGACAATAATTATCTCTTCATTATCAGATAGGGACAGCCTTGGTAGCTATAGACAATCTAGAGCAAGGAAGTGGCAATGAAAAAACTGACGAAGATGCTAACAGAGCACTAGAGGACACATACTTAACCAAAATGGATTTTTAGTGTACCGAAAACTAGAAAGACAAAGCGCGGTATAGGAAAACTTGATCAGATTACATTAAAAAAATGCTCGCCATTGTATTATCCCTACTGAGTAGCAGATTGGATATTATTATTAGTAACAGGGTTCGTTTTTTACTCTGTGGATACTGAGCCCTGGAAATTATTACTGGGAAGAAGTTACTAGCAAAAAAACAGGGAAGGATGCAATAAATTTAAACCCAACGTTGTAATGTTGTAACGATGTAAGTATACATTGCTATTCAAAAGTCCCCTCCCCCCTCGTATCTTTTGAACGGCTACACTTACATTAATAAAATTGGGGGGTGAAAATAAAGTGTTTTAAACTTCTCTACGAATAGTCCAGTAAATGAAGGAGGAAAAATAGGCAAAGTTAACATATATGACGCCCTGTTTTCATCTTCCGGTTGGAAGTTGCATTTGATACATCATTAAACATGAGATAAAGTTCTGCATGAAAACGCGTGCGAGGGCGGAGAAAATGGCCCCAAAAGACCAGGAAAATAGGTTTTCAGTCAATATCTTCTAAAATATGGAAGTTAGAGATTTTCGGTTCGGATAAAAATTGAAGTTTATGTCATTTTCTACAAAAATGGCCCTCATGATTTTTTTCGCAACATTAATATTTTCTGCAAAAAAATCGGGTTGAAATACCGGAAATTTTGAGACTTGTGAAATATGCAAGTTTTCTACAAAATTTGAGCTGGGGGGTGTTGGAAATCCATTATTTTTAATGTTTTGGATTGTGGAAACCAATTGTAGATGGTGCTACCTCATTTTACAGATTGGGAAAATCCTCGGTGCCATAAATGAGAAACCCTGTAACCAGACACTTTTGATGGATATTTATGTTTCCGAGGGTCTTGTTTTCCTCTCAGATGAGGCCTCAAGATATACTTATTAGGAAAACGGGCTATAAGATTAATTCTAGCGAGATGGACCTCACCAGTGGACCTGAATCTAGCAACAAGCAGCTTTGCACATGTGGCAAAAAACTGAAGTTCATTAGGCTTTTGGTAAGGAAAACTGAAAATGCCTCAAGAGTGAAGAATATTTACCCATAATACTCAGCAACAATTTCTTGCAGATTCTCCGCAAATGTTTACAAATTTTTTTGCAACCAGACTGATTGAGGTTTTTGGAATAACGAGTTATAAACGTTCTCCATGTTTCATTTATTATGGAAAAATATATTTTTTTTATTTATTTATTTATTTATCAACGGGAGAACCCAATATAATGATACAAGAATAATACATCATAGACTAAAATATTACATAGAAAATTTTTAACAAAAGTACAAGAGATTCGCGGGTTAATTGTCCGTGAATTGATGAAAAAAGTATATAAAAATACATTGCAATTATGACATAAATCTGTTCGTCACCAGTCATCATCTGATTCTTGGTCAAGAACTTCTTCTGGGTCTAGAGCTCCCTCTAGCTCTACCTCGTCAACAACTTCTTCTGAGTCTACAGTTTCCTCTAATTCTACATCTTGGGATAACATATTATCGCTGTCTTTATAATTCGAACACTGGCGTGACTCACACGAACCTCAAATAGATGAGCAGACGACACGAGCGCCACGTAGAGCACACGCGCGGTGAACGACGGAGGAACGAAAGTAATAAATTATAGCGTATACATTTAGATATACTGGTTTCTCCCCGGGGTATCAAAGGTATGACTTATATACATCGATGGAAAGGTGGGAATTCCCCCATTACACTAGTTGAGGTGTTGAAATGTTAGAAATAAAGAGCTGGGAGAAAAAAACCACCAAAAAAAAGTGAATTTTTTCCTTGAGCCCGCGTTTTCTAATTTTATTGAAAAATGGACGATTCGTCAAAAAAAGTAATTGCACAATCGGAAGGTAGACATTCTTAGCTTTCAAATGATGTATCATAGAGACCAATCGGATCATGTATAAATTTTTTATTGATGGTTGTTCACAAAATTTCCCCGCGATCCAAAAACAGCAAAAATTTGGGATTCAATAAACAACGATTAAATGAAAATTAAAAAAAATTAGGGTATACAAATTTCAGGGATGACAAACGACCTTATGAGGACCCATAATCAAGAAAATTTTAAGTAAATCAGTGCAATACAAAAAGAGTAGGAACAAATTCCTGGCGAGGTCAAAATTGCCCGGGATCAGAAAGTTTGACCCGTGTTCCGATATGGCCAAAAGAGTCAAGCGTGACTCAATTCACAGGGTATGATAGCAGCAGAATTCCTCTTTCACATGAATTTTGAATCATGAGAAAATATGCATTTTTCACAAAGTTATTGAATAATTTGTCCCCCCGCTGATGTGTAAATACACGGACTGTGCTCTCCGGCATACAGCACAAAAGCTCATTATTCGAGGTGCGCTTGGTGCCGTTTTTCTCGATACCGGTCAAATTTTGGAGAAAAATCATGGGACCACTTTTGTGGAAAATTAACTGAACTTTAATTTTTATCGGAACCAAAAATCTCTAACTGCCATATTTTAGGAGATATTGACTGAAAACCTATTTTTCTGGTCTTTTGGGGCCATTTTCTCCGCCATCGCACGCGTTTTCATGCAGAACTTTGTCTCATGTTTAGTGAGGTACCAAATGCAACTTCCAACCGGAAGATGAAAATAGGGCGTAATTAATGTTAACTTTTTTCCTTTATTTACTGGAATAGAATGGTAACAGGTGACGTTCAAAAGATACGAGGGGGGGAGGGGACTTTTGAATAGCACTGTATATAATTATATAAATTATGACTCACGTTTTGGAATGTGAAGTATCCAATCACAGCAGGTGTACAAAAGCCTACTAACGCAACAGCAGTATTCGTCAAACCAAGTAATATTGCTAAAAAAAAAATAAAAAATATTTTAAAAACAATGCCATAATAGTATATTATACACCAAGGTGGTGAAGATTATTATTATTGACCAAGAACCAAAATTATTTGGCGAGGGGCTTTGCACCGAGCAGAATAAGGTGCGAGGCTTATAAATGTCTTCAACTCCATGGTGTATATACAATTTTTTCCACTACTAACCAAATTTAAGACAGAAATTGAAAAATAATTCACAAACGCACCACGAGAAGCATTTACTCCGTCGTCTGACTGACAAGTACACTGTCAGTTTTCGATATATTATGAACGTACATGTTATGTCATCAATCATTTTTGGTTAAGCGCGAATTTTAAACTAATGGCATTTTCATTCGAATTATTTTATCTTGATAGGTAATTTCAAGCAGCAAATATGTTAAAGAAAATCTCCTGGGTATACAAAATTATGTTGCACAAGTTTTTTTGTTGAACTACTATCCCTGAATTTTGAAAATATTTGAATTTGTCCATTATTGACCTCTAGGTTAATAATAGGAAGAATTATCAATCACAAATATGTTAGGGGGGGTATCGATTGTCGAACGGTTTAAATAATGCACTGATTTGTTCTCCACAAAATTATACTTTTAATGGGATCCATAGATAAAATATTTAAACAAAACTACAGCTTACAACATAACATAACCTAGCATAACGTGATCTTACTTCCTACTGCTCTACTAACTGAAAAAGACGAACGAATGTTCTAGAAAGTGCCCGTCACTTGTCAACTGTCGAGCAGCCGACCACAGACAACACGACGAGAAGTAGCACTCACAAGAGCACTCTTAACAATGTAGCCTAACAAATAGAGAAATTCAACTTCTCAGTTGGCTGTCAGAAATATTTGAAGCATTTTGATCTATTTATGCTATAGAGTGAAATGGAACTACTTCAACTATGAGTACCTACTTTGAAAATATGTAGTTTATTATTCATAATGATAAATTATAAGGTTAGGATTTTCAACAAGAAATATTGCTAATGTTATTTCTCACTAGTAGTTGAGCAGAGAGTTTATTTATTTGGAAAATGTTTTGGTTCAAAGTTACAGCGCAATGTACAATGTTTTGCTAAAGGTAGAAAAGTTTAACAGGTAAAAGAATATTTAACATTACCTGAGTGGTTAGGACTGATATCCACAAGTCCAGCTAAAGCTCCAGTGGACACTGCTCCATTTACAGTAACCGCTAATGTCAACATAGTTATAGCAGTTGTTTTGTCACAGCCTGAATAAGCTAGACCGAGCATGAAAATTCCTTGAATGCCAGTGGCTGAAACATAAAAACTATATATTACTTCATGTTGAGAATAACGTCTAGTTAAATTGTCATTTGGACCATAGTTGACCTCCCTCCTTGCCCAAACTTGCTCCATCAACTCCTTTCGTTTCGTCAAACCAAGCTAGTCCTGGTCTTTCAAGACTGCCCTTCTCACCAATTTTCTTTTCAAAAGTCTCGTGTCTGAATATTTCCTCTCAACTTTCAATAAACTTTGTCACAAATTTTATTTGGCCATTAACCTTTCCTAGAGATGTTTACCATTTCAAAAACTTTGTTAGCTTTGAGCATCTCAGATCTTAGTCATGTACTGGCTCAGACAGTCTCCTGGTACTCAGGCCAACGTAACCTTTCAAAGTATCTGAGTTTGCTCAAGACACCTAAGCAAACTCATTCTAGCTTGAAATTGACTCATATGGAATCAAGCCTTCAGTGCATCTTGGCTGCTCTTCCTTGTCTTTTTATCTCAACAACGCAGTAGTGAATAGCTGTCATTTCCGCTTGGAAAGCTGTGGCGTCTTTGGGAATATTTATGGGAATATCTATCTTTTTGTCTTAGCTCTATATTCCTTCTCATTGGAGCCGTCCGTAAACCAGATTTCCTCGTCCAGTTTTCCCTGCCTGGTAAAGTTACTTGGAACTTATTATTAATGCTATATCTGGTGATAGTTGCTTCGCCTTGTATGTAAAATGTGTTGTAGATTCAGCAATGGTGAGAAGAAAAAGGAAAATTCAATTTAACAAAAGAAATATTTAATTTGATAAAATTCTAATTTCATTATATACTTCTTCTTGTCAGAATCTTAACGTATTAAAATATAATGTTTTAAAATATTCAAAGCATATTTCAAGGTATAATAGTGCTGAAACGATATCGCTACACAGTTCGCTCAACTCGTATTTTCACGAGCATTGAACTGAAATTTTATAATTTATTTCAACTCTGCCATTAATTTTCTGCGGATTTTCTTTCAACTTGAATGTTTAGAAGCAATACGGCGTGCGGTAAAGCTAACCATATTATCTGAGGGCCTATTCTCATTTTTGCTGCCGTCAATATAAATTTCCTCTTGTACTAATGTCTTTTTGGTAATAAGCGTTTGAAATTTGCATTTTTAATTAAAAGCTCCATTTTATCTGGCATAATCTAAGTAAATTTTACAATTGATACCATGAAAAAGGTAAATTTTCGATGGTAAGGCGCATGAAATATTCGCCATTTTGTGAACAAAATTAATTAGTTCTGTGGTTATAGTGACTTCATTACCTGACTTAAGGGGCATCTACCAAATTCGACCTTGCACAATTATGCTTTGTATATTTTTTTGTTTCCCTACGTCCTCACGTTTAAGTTCACATAACGAAAATTTTATTAGAAATATGAAAGCTCCGCAACATGTAGGTAGCCAAGCGGTCCAAGCGGATTTTGGTTCACGTGCTACTCTATAAGCTTCGTCAGTACTGAACTGGGAGACTGCCGAGACCGGCGAGCGTTGTATCAACAATGGAACGGCAGGCGACTACCGAAGCAGAGAGACAATGTCAGTCATAGAAGGATAGAAAAGCGAGAGATGGATTTTTATCCGATATTTTAGTGGTAGCAACCGAATTTCAATAAGGAATTGTACGGTCATAAGTAATTTGAGAATTCTGAGATTTTTATATAGTATTCATAGAGCTTCAAATTAGACCCCTTATAAATTAGTTTTTCCATTCAATCCATATTTAATTCTTTACAAGGGCTTAAACTTTGCTTAATATATGTATTTTTCATATTTTTTTCAACAAAATTTGGTTAGCATTTCAAAGTTTTTATTCAATGAGAACTCTAAGTTCAACATTATTCTACATGATATATTTTTTTCTTAATTTTCAATACATCCATTACTTCAAAATTCTTTGCCAAAAATATTTCGATATTTTGTCAAATCGCTGCCGATAGATTCCCCTTAATGTGCTTTTTCTACCTTCTTCATAGTATAATCTTGAAATATTTAACAAAGTAACTACTGTTTGTTATTTATTATACTTTCTTTCTATTTTCTAAATATGCTTGGAATAGTAAAAACAATGTGGGGAGCTTGTTATTGGGTTTATGGTAGAATTCGAACTATCTATAGCCGCCTTTAATTTAGAATTATATACGCTACATCTACATTTATAATATGTCATTTTTTCTAGTCGGCACATGCTGGTCTTATTCAAATTTATATTAGGTATGATTAATTCAATGCAAATTTTTATCAAAGAAAATATGTCACCATTATTTTGGAATGTTTTGTTGCTAAACATAGCTAATCAATATTGTTGAAGTGTTTTGTAAGGATTCGCTGACTGTTAACCACTTACCCCATAAAGTTGCAAACTTTCTGACATTCGATCTCTCCATTTTCCCTGTTCTCAGTAAATAATCTCCAAGCATTGAAAGACAATAAGCAAATATCACCCTGAACAAGTGTGGCATACCACTCAGTAGTCCTGTCTGTAACAAAACAGTATTAATGGTTATTTTAAAACACTCCTGGTAAACAAAATTTTGGGGGAAGGTAGACCTGAAAAAGTTTATAATAGTCCGCTATGATATGGCAATTGTTAGGCGGAAGCATAGAGTAATAAATAAGAGAGATTTTAAATCATATGGAAAGAAATGGAACAAAGTTTGTGCGCAGCCAGCTGCGCATGGCGCTATACAGCAACTTACCCAACTAACAAACCCCGCCTTCCTCTACACAAAACTTCATTTTCATCCTTTAGATTGACAAAGTTTGCAGCTCCTTTTTAAACTTAGTCCAATTTCCATCCCAGTTCAGATTTAGGTATTGACTGTTTTTGTATGTTATTTTGGATATTTTATTGTATGAAAGATGTTGAATTAATAACATTTTATCACTTGCAAAGGGCTTTTTATTCTCCTACCGTAATTTCCTATAATACACATAGATTCAAAAGTTTTGCATCACCTACTTCGGATGCGAAGGAATTTTTTTTCGCTAACAATTTTTTGTTGGCTTCTTTATCAATGTTTACCATTTCAATATGTTCCATATTTTTTGCAAAATACAGATGTTTACAGTTTTTTTTTGTAAGATAACATTTTTAGTGCGATCATTTCAACATTCAACATTTTTACGAAGTGCAAACATGAATCGTCAAGTCATAAGTGAGATTGACCGTGCAAGAATAGTGGCTTTAGATGAAGAAGGTCATTCTCAAAGGTTCGTGGCAAATAGAGTTGGCGTTTGGCAAAGTGATGTGTCTCCTTCGTTTTTATGGACGATAACGCCCGACCTCATCGGACCAGAGCTGTAAATGAGTATCTTGAAACTGAAGGGATCAATCGTTTGAACTGGCCTGCCCTATCTCCTGACATGAATCCCATAGAACATGCTTGGGACATGCTTGCCAGGGCAGTGGCAGCACGCAGAAATCCACCCAGGAGTGTACAAGAGCTTGTTCATGCGGCCCAAGAAGAATGGCGAAATATTACTCAACAGAATATCAATAATTTGGTAAACAACATGGGCAGGCGACTTCAAGCTTGCATAAATTCTAGAGGTGGAAATACTCTTTATTAAAAGTTCTCATGCAGGTTCTTACTTAACCTTTCCTTTAAAAATGATCAATTTGTATTTAATTTATTTAATTTCTAAGAATACTTTTCATGTTTAAAGCAAGTTTATTATTGGATAATAAAAAATTTTGACAAATATACCCGTTTTTTTTTATTGAAACTAATTATTTGATTAATCTCTGATCCATTTATAATGAACACATTTTTTTTTCGGAGATTTAGTGTGATGCAAAACTTTTGAATCTATGTGTATATGCTAATCAAATATTTGCAGCTGAATGATTTAGCATGATAATGTTATTTCTTAGTCTTTGAAGATTCGACTTGAAAGACTAAAAAGCAAATATTGAAGTGCAAAATCATTCAATTGCAAATATTATACAATATAAGGCGTATGCTGAAAGCTTGCAAATTCAAAAAGCGCGCGTCTTGAATGCTAGTTCATACCGGTAGCCAAGGTAGGCACTAGTGGTAGCTTTGTGCCACAAAACTACACGTTTAATATTTCTCTTATTTATTACTCTATGAGCGGAAGGATTGCGTAGAGTCTGTAGTACAGGCATAACGGAAGTTTTAAGTGTCGAATGGTTCTTCAGGTAAAATTATAGCCTCTATTATTCATAATTATGTGTGAAAAGAATCTACCTAACAATTCTACACACATTTTATTGTATAATACCGCCCAGTTCCAAAGTAACCAACTAAGTCGTAACGGTAGACCATTCCAGAAAGACACAGCCATATTGTATATTCTATTTAGTTTTCATTGTATACAAGTCTAAGGTGCACCCTAGTGTCTAAAGTGCTTCATTGCTGGCTGTAAGGGCTCACGACGCTGTTTTCCCTGTTGCCATCCATCCAAGTACTAACCACATTTGACACTGCTTCACCGAAATTATCGCATTTGATGGTCGTATTTTAATAGTAATTTGTCATACTACATGGAATATTAATTTATCTAATTCCGCTATCAAATGTGACACTTTACGACACTCCTTGACGTTAGGTAACGTCACATTTTTCATAACCTTCATATATCAGTTATGAAAAGTAGTTATGTAAAAACTTTACGTAACTGTTTATGTTTCAACATAGAGATACCACATGAGTTTCAAAGAATAATTTATTAATTAGAAAGATACTGTCAAAACTGACAATTCTTTCATTATTTAAACTGTACAATTAACCCATTATTTTAATTCAATAGTATTTTGAGATTTATAAACATTGAAAACATTATTCAGGACACAGTTATTTAAAGTTAGTCAATTTTCTGGGTGAATACATCATAGTAACAATACTTCTAACACCATTTGATTCCACTTCAATATAATCATTGTAATTGAAGATTTTATTGAATATTATGAAAGCGCGGAATTAGATAAAACGTTGTACGTAAACACGTTATGAAGAGAGCGACATTGTTCAACACGCGTAATTTGCTTGTTGAACAATATCGCTCTTTTCATAACTAATTACGTAAATATCTATTACGACTCTTATAATTTTTTTCCACTCTTACTGTGACTACGTGCAATAATATAGCGTTGCAAAGTTTTGAAGGAATAGTTGCCTAAAAGCACATGCCTTATTGAAATGAATTAGATCATTTATATTCTCTCTGTAACATTTTCAAAGGAAATATTACGACTTTTTCCTTACGACGCTAACATTATGTCTTTGATAAAACAGAAAGCAGTCGTATTTTATACATTTCAAGTATAATATTTCTCCAAACAAAAAAAAAACAGAAATGTCCGAAGTTTTGAGATAAAAAATGAAATTAATTAGCATTTCTTTATAATTGTGAACCTTCTTGATCTGTGAGTTTTGGCGTCTCTAAAGAATACCACTAAGAAACAGTCTTCCAAAGTTAAACGAATTAGGTTCTCTTCGGCATATCCGAGAATACCAAATATTGAAATTATTTTAGTTAATAACCATTTCTCATCTGGAGCTTCTAGGATGAGTTTGGCAGCTTGGTCTGCACTTACTACTTTATATTTTTTCACACTTTGCAAGTAATATTTTAACAAGAAGCACGAGTGCTGGTGGCAACAAAAATTCGAGACGAAACCGAGGACGCCTAGCTAAGTGATATGCATTACATCGATCGTGTTGTGACGAGAAGGATGCGTCATCTCATAATTAAGCATTTTTCGGATGAAAAACGTGGCCTGAAATACGGATACTCTGCGTACGTGATATAAACATTTTGCCTTCACATCACTCTGAAAATCCAGCTTCATGGCCTAGGGTCTTAATATACCATTAAAAACACATCCACTTACTCTACCTCTCAATTTTATCGTAAAAGTGATTTCACCGATTTCCCTGACATTTGAGGAAAATCAAAAAGGCTCGGATAGCCAGAAATGGAGGTATATAGGGTCATTAAATTTCTCTAGATTTACTTCATTAAAAATAATGAGTTTTCAGGATATAAAACAAAGTTGCAAAATCTTCATTAATTAGAGTAGATATCTTTTTTAAAAATACTTTTGAATAATTTAGGAACATTTGATAATTGAATGTTGAAATTGATTTTTTTCGCCTACCTTACAGGAAATATAAGAATACAAAAGTAGTATTGTTTAGCAGCCCAAGGGCGCGAAATCCTCAACGCTATGATTTGTATGATTGTGTGTCAGCTGTCAGTGTTCCATCTAACATGCAGCGCTATTTGTGACGCCACTCCATCTAGCAGATGTTTTTCGAATCACTGTTCAATTAAATTCAAAACATAGTTTCAATAAGAGTGGTGAATTTTATGATAAAAATACTAAGCCGCCATATTTTTTCTAGCTTTTGGGGAATTACATTATTTGATAGATGAAACGTCATTAAATCGGTCTTAAGTGAAGTGATATTGAACTGCAGCAAAAGTTTATGACGTCACTTGCTCCCAAAGATCATCAGAAGCTGTTAAGAGGCTTCGTTGAAAAAAAAAACAGAGCTTTGAAATACTCACTGAGCGAATATCCCATCCATGTATAAACTTTATATAGGTGGGTCCGTTTACCATAAGAGTGAATAGTCCCCAGTTAGCGCCAATTTGGGAGACAATTGTTGCCCAAACCGGTATATCTGTCAAAATTCTTTTCCAAGGGGTTGGAACCTAGAAAATCTCAAAATACAGTAAAGCTACTCCGATTATATAGATTATAGAAAGTTACACTTACGTTCACTTTAGAAACAGTTTTTCCTAAACTATCTAAAATATAATCTTTTTCTTCTTGTGATATACGGGGATGTTCCTCAGGACTATCGTAAACCAAAAACCACCAAGCAAGAAACCAAATGGTCCCTAATACTCCACAAGTATAAAAAGCATTTTCCCAACCCCATTTATCTGTGATGAAGCCACATAAGGGGTAAGTTAAGGCTGCACCAATAGAGCTACCTAAAAGTAATAGATTTTTTATTTTTTATTTCGACGTTTCGGTAGCGTTCCAGCTACCGTTGTCAAGATTAACTAGTAATAAGATTAATAAAATAATTTTTGGTCCCTATCTGACACAACGAAAAAATGTGACAACTAGACAATCAATAATATGTATTTTGAAGTTTAAGACTACAAAACTTTGTTGTCAAATTTTAGGTCCACTCATAGTAGATCACACCTCTGGTAAAATGTGAAGTAGAATATTTTATTTTATGACATTCTAACGATATGATAGTCTACTAGAAATGGAATCCAGTGAAGTGCACGTTCCAGGAATAGAAAGGACCAAATTGAGCGTAGCAGCAATATTATGTATAACAAAAACATATTTTCAGTTCAATAATGATTTTTATGAACAGAATTTTGGTCTTGCCATAGGCTCTTGCCTCTCACCAATTTTATCGAATATTTACATGGAACATTTTGAAGCCAAAATGACTTAGTATCTCTGAATGATTTTTTAATAAATATAAATGAAGGAGAAAAATCTATAAAATTTGAAATTGAAATTGAAATTGAAGAGGGGCATAAAATTCAATGGGATTCGACAAAAATAATATTGAAAGAGCCCAATAATAAAAGACGAAAAATCAAAGAAAGTGCTTTAATACAACTAAATGCAGATAAATGTGTAGCTAGTATTTCAGCCGAATGTAGTCAAATTTGGTTACCAATGTTAGAAAGAGAAATTTCCAATAATCAATTACCTGCGTTATCAGGATAGCATCATAAGTTTTTATCTAGGTTTTCTTATGATTTATCATTGGAATAGTTGTTAATCGATACACACTTCAATACACAAAATCACCAAACTGAGTCATACATATTTTGAAAATAAAAATAATCATACACAAAAAAGTAACAACAAACGCGTTTTATTAACAACATTCCCAAAATAAGCTAAACAAAAGCGCTATACCAATAAAAACCATTCCTGGAACGTGCACTTCACTGGATTCCATTTCTAGTAGACTATCATATCTTTAGAATGTCATAAAATAAAATATTTTATTTCACATTTTACCAGAGGTATGATCTACTATGAATGAACCTTAATAAAATTTGACAACAAAGTTTTGTAGTCTTAAACTTCAAAATA
>CAJUYH010004638.1:0-26332 GCA_910591685.1 Galerucella tenella | reverse complement strand
CGAACCCTGTATATCGACACAAAACGAAAGTGCTATAGATACTTACTTTTCCATATCTATCGAACCAATCGAATACCATGTTTAAGGGTTGTCATGAAAATGAGTAATAATTAATAATGATCGAGTCTGATTAGTTGGAAACAAAATATTAATGTTAGATATGAGTGAACATCACACTATAGGAAATTGATGGAGAGAAAATTATTGATTGAGATTTAAATGGAATAATATCGAGTGGGTGGGTTATATCGACAAGCACGTTTGTAGATGGATTAGTTAGTGCGTTAACTAGTGTGGTGTAATTCGTGATGTTTGTTTGACGTTGGATTTAAGATAATAAAATTCATTTGTGGGGCTAAAATATATAATTCATTCAAATAGGTAGAGGAGAACCAGTAGATTCGGAAAAATTTTTACTCTCCACTTTCGGGTTCCCCTGTATACATATTTATATATCACTGAGACCTAAAAGATCTATTGTGCGTCTACTTAGTTTCTGAATAGATTCTCAGAAACTAGTAGCTCCTTCAGTCCTATTTCCCGGAGGAATTTTAGGATGTCTGCAGGTTTCAACTTAGGTAAATGTTCCTCTTCTATCCAGTAATCTCCCAGGTGCTGTGCTCTAGGATTCTGAAGTACTGTGCAGTTGGAAAGTATCTTCTTCCATGCCACAAAAACTGCATTCTTCTTCCTTCACTATTTTGAGCTTTTTCAGGTGCCCATTCAGGCTACAATATCCCGTTATGATCCCTATTGAAACTCTTAGCGCAGTTTTACTTTGACTTATGCATTCATTTGATCTCAACAGGTTGTAGTCACCCAGAAGAGTCTTTGATTGTATAAGCCCTACTAGATCTTTCCAATAGTCAGATCTTCTCTTTTTCTCTGCTTTACCTATGTCTTCCAATATTACATTTGGGCTGATTCCGCAAAAGGGTTCAGGCCCCCTCTTTGCAAGTTCATCTGCTGTTTCATTTTCTTCTATTCCAATGTGTCCGGGGTGCTTATTCTCAACCAAGAGATGTGAGCGTTCCTACGAGAAAATCCGCCATTGTTCCATTGAAATTTTATACGCCATATTTTCGGCGATTCCCTTCCTATGAAATTTTGGTAGAAGAGGGGCAATTTTGTTCTCCTGCTTTGAAGCACACGAATCTAATATTTTCATGCGAATCGCATGAAGTAAACCGGTCCGTTTGCAAATCTTCATGTTCCTTCATAAACTGCACTAATACATCTTTTTGCGCAGAACTTTTTATTTTTATTTTATATTATATCTATGATTTGGAAATTGTATCACTAAGATTAAAATATAAAATGACATCTATCAAGATATGACGTTTTCTTGTTACTCTTAAACTACTTTTTGAGCAAATGGTCTACCACATACATTTCAATTCATTGATACCATACGGCAACAATGTCCAAGTATTTCGCATGGTCCAGAATGCGGTTCGCAATTTTAAGAGAGCAAGGAACGTTCCTACTCGTGTGATAGAATACTCACTTCTCTCAACTATATGTTCTATCGTTGAGAATAAGCGTCCTGGAATCCATAGTAATATAACTATATTGTTCTCGTCTAGTTCATTGAGTTTGTCTAGGCATTCCCACACCATTTTGAAACTGATTACTCGAGAGCTCAGTGCTTTAATGGCTGCTGGACTATCCGACATTATGATAATCCTTCGTCTTCTGTATCCTTCATCAATATTGAACTGGGCGCACTTTCTTATGGCATGGATTTCCGCTTGAAAGATACTTGGGGTGTTTCCCAAGCTTTCTGAGTGTTTGGTTCTTGACTCCAACACTCCTATCCTAGTTCCTCCTATTGCTTTTGAGCCGTCTGTGTACCATTGAATGGCATTCTTTCCAAGTCTGGATCCAATTCCTTCTTGTTGCTCATTTCCGTAACGAATTTCTTTGAAAAGTTATATTTTTTCATCATACCGTCTTGTGGCATGTCCCAGGTTGTCTGATTTCTAAGAAGTAAGGAGGTGGTTTTTTTATGATTCCCTCTCTACTTAGTCTGTATCTTGTATAATATTATATATAGGTCTTCGTCAAGTGTGTATTTCAAATGCCAGCTCAAAAAATTCACAAAAAAATGAAAATATAATTCGCTAATTGGAACATTTGGTATTGTTTCTATTCCAATCGAATATTTTTACAGACTTCTTCAGCTCTTTTTGTTCCTTATTTTCTTCTTTTCAAGCTGCTTGCCTACATTTTCAGAATCGTTCGTTTTTGCGATTGTACCATAATCATCTCTTAAAATTATATCATTGCCCGTGTATAGTTACCACCCATGGATAATTTAAAAGAACAGATACCACAGCTTACTTTTACAAAAAACAAAACTCATTTCAAGCACACTTCCAGCACGTTCCGATTTCAATTTTAGTTTAAAAACTCGTACAGTGATTTGAAAATACCGGATTTGCTATGCCCGTTAGAAACCCCATTGGCGTACAGTATCAAGATTTACACATAAACCACCTTTTTATAGATGAACCAGTACAAATGAATGTCTAAGGGGTATTAACAGGACCTTTTTTCCTGAAATAGACACTTGAAAAAGCTCAAAATAGTAGAAGAAGAATGGAAGAATGTAGATTTGGGGGGAATTCTGAAAGAAGGAAGGAAGGGCAGTATAGACATCCTAAAATTCCTCCAGGAGATGGGCCTATTTGTATTTGTAGAGTAGGAAGGGTTAGTGTAGGCTCACCACATGACCCATTGTACATCCTCCCGAGGAGTTGTCCTCCCAGGTCATAATCCATCCTGTCCTCCCCAGGAAGGTTGACAGGTTACATAGGAGACATCTCCTTTATATCGGCAGGTGTAGGCCAAGACTCACCGAATACACATTCTCTTATTGACGATAATTCCTGACTTTCGCATAAGACAGTTTCATCTTCCTGCTCACACATCCTGCATAGAGGTGTGTCCACTAGCCCCATAATATGGAAGTGTTTCCTTAGTTGACAGTGGCCAGTCAGTAATCCTACTGTTAAACGTAGGTTTTTCCTGGTCATCGCCAAATATTTCATCGGCGCCAGCTTCCCAGGGTCGCCCAGTGTGATCCTGGCAAGTCTGCATCCTTTGATTCCATTCCATCTCTTAAGGGATTGAGTATGGGTGTAAAGTTTGGCTAGTTTCGCAATTGTCGTTAGGTCGTAAGTGTCACTGGGTCCTAAAATTTTAAGAGATGGGCCTCAAGAAGCTATTAGTCTTTGAGACTGTTTCATGTGTTTATACTATCCTGTATTTTACTTCCCCCTTCATCCTGTTGTTTTTAATCGATCTGACAATGAGATAATTTCTTATTATATTGTGTTCTATCCCCTAAAAGGCCGCCTGCGCCTCTGAAAACAATACTCATGGAAGCAGTAGCTGAGCGATGACTCTTCATATCCATTGTGAAGGTTAACGTTTTTTATTTTATCCGAAAGGACAATAATATCATTGAATTACAATGTTTTGAGTCGGTAAAAAGTATGAATTTCGCTTGGTCATGGTTTCGCAATAATACACCACCGTTGACAGGGTGGATGCAACCCCTCTCGCTGCCTTGTTGTTCATTTCTCGTCTAATGGAATCAGATTTAAATCTGTCTAATAGTTAAAAAATTCATTGTGAAAGTTCTTGTGGGAAAATGGATGATGCTAATCGAATTTTTGGTCTCTTTTAGTTTTTTTTTTTCGTGGAATATTTTGAAGCACAAATTGTAAATAGTCAAATATTTAACCCTATTGGCTGGTGGAGATATTTAGACGACATTTTCGCAATAAATATGGCCTTAGTATCTCTTCAGAGTTATTTTTCAAGTATGTACAAAAAGTACGAGGAGTAATAAACCCTAATTAAGTATGCATTTCTTCCGTAAATCTAAAAACCAGGTAGATCGACCCCGTATTTGTTTCAGTTGTAGCAAAGTTTAGGGTTTCTTCATTGTTAAAGGATTAGCAGATAAGCAATAACGCAATGCAGTGGTGTGTATTTTGGGAAAAATATACGTTTTAAATTATAATATAATAAAAAATGAAAAGAAATAATTATTGGAATACATTTATTACTTACATTTTATTCTATATCCGACTCGGAAGAGGAAGAATCGTTGTTGACATTAATAATAATAGGGTCGATTAAATCATCACAAATATTGTCAATTTTCCACATATTTGCCTCTACTTTGATAACATGCTCGATACAGTTTGTCCGATTTTCCTTACTAACATGACTTACAGCACTCTCAAACAATTTCACAACATCGTTTATTTTAAAAGTAGTATTTTTTTTCCAACTTCCCCTTTTACCTGAGCCCATATTAATTCTATGGGATTAAGTTCACAATGATAAGGGGGAAGTCGAAGAACTGATATACCACGAGAAGAAGCCATTTCTTCTACAATGTAGGTTTTGTATTTATTCTTGTTCATTTTTGCAATTCTGTAAAGTTCTTTCCTTAGTGGATCTTTTGGAAACTTAATATTTTTCGAAATAAGCCACTCCAAAAGCTCTGCTTTACGCCAACGACTTGTGGGCAATGCTTCTCGTAACCGTGAATGGTAACTTGCGTTGTCCATAACAATAACAGCCCCTTTTGGAATCAGATCCAACATTTGAACAAACCATTCCTCGAAGACATCCCCATTCATATCTTCGTGATAGTCCCCCGTGCATTTTGAAATAAAACTTAATAATCCACCATCAACAAAACCTTCAGAACTTCCAACATGGACAATGATAAGTCTTTTTCCTTTTCCAGATGGTGGCTGCAAACCTAACGACAAACCTTCCACGAATGCCTGTCTTCCGCTTTTAATGTTTTCATCTTGCCAAGATTTGGAAACTGTATATCCAGCATTTATCCATGTTTCGTCTAAGTAGAAGATTTTCAAATTTTGTTCTCTGGCATGTCGAATGCTTCTTAAATAGTCTCTTCTCCAAAAAACTATTTCCGGTTTATCTATCAAGAGAGATTTTCTATTATGTTTTGTATATCTGAAACCCACATCTTTCAAAAGTTTGCATAATGTCATTCTGGAGAATTTTGGATAGTCCGTATCTTCTTGCACTGATGTCATAATTTTGTCAAGTGTTGGAATTTCCTTTTGTAAGTAAAATCCATGGACTTTACGCCTTAGTCTTTGTTTTAATGACTCATCGATCTCAATTGGTTTTCGGCCTGAAGGAGTTTTAGGGGGTTGAAGAGTTCCATTCTTGCTTTCTTTTAGTAATCTATAAATTGTTGATTTAGCAACACACAACATAGCAGCCGTTAATTCCACAATATCATCAACACTTGCACTTGGATCCTTGTTTTTCAATGATATATAACAATTCAATATCAGAGTTTTTTCATTTAAAGATAATGGACCTGTTTTTGGTCGTTTAGATGGTCCTTGGCTTATCGACATTGTTTGGTACTTGCACAATTAACATTCAACAAATGTTTTAAATATATTCCAACTGTTTACAATATTATGAAAACCATACAACTTCATACAACTTTACTCAAAGAACTAATACTAAGTACTGATTTAATGTACCTACTTTCTTTTAAAATAATATTCCCGATAATGTTTTCGTTCAATACAAAATTTACCTTACGGTATACCCTCTTAAAATATATTTTGGTACGTCTATGAAATCTACTTAAATGAATGATTTATTACTCCTTGTCCTTTCTATATTTCTTATAGATCATTCACTTATCGCCGGACTTCAATATTGATCCTGTTTTGATATTTTGCAGCTTTTGGAGTTTAAAAAGCTTATTACCGATGCCAATCAATGTACAGACAGTGATTTTTCTACGTATTCAGTCAAAAAAGTCAGAAAAAACAAATTTCAAAAGATTTACCTTATTTATTAATAAAATTTAGACAACAAACTGACGTACTTTGTATATACCTATACGTAACGTAATAACAATGTTATGTTTGAATGTGTAAATTGGAGAAGATCCAAAAGGTATATAATTTAGGTAGATATTTTTCGAGATATCAGGGTAATAAAAATATTTTAAAATGCATCAAAAATAAGAACGCAGTTGTTCATATAATATAAAGGATTGGAGAGAGGGAGACGGTCAGCTTGATGCCATCAGAGAGTCGACGGTAATGATAGGTTTGGAGTACTCATAATCGGTTCCCTTTAAATAACTGGGCCCATTTTACGGAATTTAATTTGTTTTTATAGCTTTGATTACAACTCGCTATAATTTGAAAACGTTTTATTAAAATAAGACTCGTTTTTCATTGTATTTTTTTGCCATCTCGAGACTGTGTATATGTTTCTAAAATAAATTAACAGAATTTGATTGATGTTCCGTCTAATGGCGCTCTTTATAATTACACTTTTAGTTTTTGAGTTGGTAGAGACCATTTGGAACAAACCAGACATTTCACATAACCCCATCTACAAGGAGTATTTTTTTATAAGAAATATTTCATACATTTAACATCTTTAATTGTTGTTTTTTTAAATCTTTTGAAAAGGAAAGAGCATGAGGTGTGTGAAGATTTCTTTCGTGAACGAAAATATTTTGCATCAGCATTATTTTACGCAACTTTTTCAACACTTTTCTACTTGTGTTCAAAATTTTTAAACTTTTTCAGCTTTTTTTACTGAAATACTGTTATAGAAACAGAAAATATCAAATTCATAATATTATATCAGCATTTTTTTATCGGTCTTTACAAAAGAAGATATCGCAAGTATATTAATTCTTAAGACAAAAATAATGATCCTGACAGACGGCTATTGACGGCTATGAAATTAATATTTTTAATAATCGATTTTGGTTCTGTATACCTGTAGGTACCTCGTCCTCTGATACGAGAAATTTTAATTTTCTCTACAAAGCAATATGCCGTTCTTGTTCAGTTATACTGTTGAAAAGATCTTAAATATAATTTTTTTTAATCAATTATTTTCGATTGCAGTTTAATAATATATCGAATATGATAAATATAAAGAATCTTCTTATCCTATCACTAATTATTTTATATTTTCTCCCCCTTAGATTACTGTTTTTCTGCTTATTCCACTTGTTTTAAAAGATCTTCAGTGTTTTAAGCAAGCACTCAGAAATCAGACAACCTGGAACATGCCACAAGACGGTATGATGAAAAAGTATAACTTTTCAAAGAAATTCCTTACGGAATTAAGCAAAAAGAAGGAATGGGATCCAAATACCATTACTATACTTGGAAAGAATGCCATTCAATTTCCATGTGGCCTCTACTGTACGGTTGCACAACATGGCCCCAAGCCAGTGAGTGATCATTGGCTCTATTTGCCGCAGCCCTACACATGGATCCTACAGGGGTGCTGTCAAACGCCCCTTGTATATCCAAGAAAACTCCCAGGGCGATCATGCCATTTTCCAGCGCCTTCGCCACCTGGGTTACCAGTTGGTGTAAGGCACTTTCAGTTGACTTGCCACACCTGAAAGCATATTGGTTGTTGTGCAAACGATACCTAAGCCCAACCTATTCCTTTATGTACCGATCAGCCACCCTCTCCAGTGTTTTCAGCACAAAGGATATTACCGTGTGATGTGGTACGACCCGGCTTGGGTATGAAGACGACTCTCACCTGCCTCCACTGTTCAGGAACATACCTGCGTGCCAAACAGGTCCGAAAGATATGCACCAAAATTGTACCAACGGCCTCCCAGCCTTGTTGAAGCAAAGCCGGGAAGATTTGGTCTTTCCCCGGAGATTTGTATGGTCTGAATGACCGTATCGCCGAAGTACTCCGCTCGTATGTGACTATTTCCTTTGCTAAAAGATAGTCCTCTTTACATGGTCGATGTATGCCCACATATCCCATGTCAGGACACTCCCGCTCGATTCCCTCACAACCGGAGAAGTGTGTCTCTAGCTGCAAGGTATCCACCGGGGTTTCGGTGAAAGCACCCGGTGCGACTTCCATGCAGCCTAGAGCGCTGTCCGGTGATTTCGTTAAGATCCGGCGCAGCCTTGACATTTGAGGTACCGAGACGATATCCTCACAGAAGGCCCGCCAGGCATCTCTCCGAGCCAACCTGACCGCATTCTTGTACTCATTTCGTTTCTGGCGGTATTGCTCCCAATCCAGATCCGACCATTGTTCCACCATTTGTGGCCCTTACCCTCCTTCCTCGTTTTTTCGGCGCAGTTTTCTTCATAAGACGAGACAATAATCGAGCCCAGCTCCGCTATAGCCCAATCGATCTCATCATTATTGCTAAGGTTCCTAGGGAAACCGCCAAGCCTCCTTGCGAGATCCAGTTTATACCGTTCCCAGTTGGTAGTCTTGGGGTCCCTATACTTAATTGATTGTTTTTCAACAGCAGCCCTGTAACTGAAACAAATGTAACTGTGATCCACAATGACGGATCATCATTAACATGCCGGTCCCTTACCATACCTGCCTAGACAAACTCAATGAACTAGGCGAGAACAATATATACCTTACTATGGAATCCAGGATACACTGGAATAGCAGGAAATGAAATAGCAGATAAACTAGCAAAGGGGGGGACTGAAATACCTTACTGGGGGCCTGAACCACTTTTGCGGAATCAAAAAGCTCAAAATAGTGGAGGATGAAGAATGCAGATTTTGTGACATGGAAGAAGAAACCTACATCCACATACTTTCCTACTGCACAGCAATTCAGAATTCTAGAGAACAGCACCTGGGAGATTACTGGATAGAAGAGGAACATTTTCCTAAGTTGAAGCTTGCAGACAAACTAAAATTCCTCCGGGAAATGGGACTAAGGGAACTGCTAGTTTCTGAGACTCTTCTCAGAAACATACATACATACAATAAGCACTAGATATAGGTACATCTACCCTTAATATAGGTATATATTTTTTAATTTCCAATACAGAGTGTTTGAAATAAAATCTGTCAAATTTTTGACAAATAATTAATAAAATCCTTATTAAAACTTCAATGAAAATTCAAACTTTGAACACTATAGACATATAGGTTTATTATTTGCGTAGTTACAACATTTTTACAAAGGAAAAATCAAGTTACGAATAAATATGTTCAAATGAATAACAAGTCTGGCGCCAAAGGTAGTACCTTGACGAATCTAGAATTAATACAATATCGACGAATGAAATCAACAAAAAGAAATGAATCTCTTTGTAAATACCGTTCCGAAGACGAACACCAACCGTAACCACATTTTACAGTATCGGCTTCAATCATATAAATTAAAATTATAATAATAATCTAGCATAAAAAAATTTTTGTATTTTAAAACACAACAATCATATTATATTGTTTCAAATAAAATAAATAAGAATGAAACTTTTAATGTTAAATGAAATTCTATTTATATTTTGATCGAAATAAGATTTTTATAAAGCCCTACCCTGTCTATAGGTGTGCTTTTTAATAAGCCGAACGTTGAAAGTAAACAGTGATTAAGCAAGAATTATCTTAATTGCTTTTTTAATCAGCCGAAAGCGTTATAGGTATTGTAAAGAATAATAATATAAAAACAATTGTTATTACAAAGAAAAAATTAACGCATTCTTTATTCTCTTAAATTGGTACTATATACAGTAACACCTATACGCAACTTTAATCATTAGTGTTTGTCTAATTTGGTTTTAAAGAATTTCTCATACGTTTTTCTCACAATGGTGATGTTAAAATTATTAAACAAATGCCAAAGCCAGGAAAAAATTTACTTATCCTATAATTTTTGTCATCATGTTGTGGGTAGGGCCCAGTGACACCTACGGCCTAACGACTTCGACAATTGCTGAACTAGCCAAACGTTATGTTACGCGAGCTGCTGCATTAATGTGCTCAATTAGTGCCCCCAGTGAAATTCCCATATGATACGACTATGGCTCCTCCGCCTTATTTTCGAGAGTTTTCTGGAATACGTAACATCTAGAAAAACCCAGCGCATCCACCAGGACTTCGAGAGTTTTCTAGAACTACAAGACGTGCGAGTATAAATAGGCGACGAGCATCGCAGCGGAGTTAGTTAGTCAGTTAGTGTCGATACTGAAAGAAAGCAATCGCACCTCGCTAAAGTGTTTATTAAGTGACTCTCATATAAATTATAGTTAGTGTGTGTTTAGTGTATTATATAAATTATCAAATAAGGACTGTATTTGAATATAAATCTGTAAATATAAATTAATTGTAAATATAAATTAGAATAAACGTTACAGTTACATCCATGCTCAATCTCTTAAGATATGGGTTGGAATCAAAGGATATGCAGTCTTGCCAGGATCACCCTGGGCGACACTGGGAAGCTAGCGCTGAAGAAATATTTGGCGATGACCAAGAAAAACCTACGTTTTATCAGTAGGATTTCTGAGTGGCCACTGTCAACCAAGGAAACACCTCCATACTATGGGGCTAGTGGACACACCTCTATGCAGGATGTGTGAACGGTAAGATGAAACTGTCTAATGCGAGTGTCCGGAGCTATCGTCAATAAGAGAGTGAGTGTTCGGTGAGTCTTGGCCTAGACTTGCCGATATAAAGGAGATGTCTCCTAGTGACCTGTCCACCTTCCTGGAAAGGGGAGGATGGACAATGTCCTAGGAGGATGTACAATGGGTCACATTTGGCCTGAGTGCTGTGAGCCTACATTCACCCTCCTTACTCTACAGATACAGTTAGGGTAGATCTTTTATACATTCTCCTGAAAGTATACCTCTCAGTTCGTCAACCAGTATATATTATATTTCTGATTACAAAGCCTCGGCAATCATCTTTTAAGCTAGTAAATAAAGCCGTCCACTTCTTGTAATGTAATAAGAAAATGTCCATTCCCGAAAAAAGAAATGAAATTTAAATTTGTTTTTAGCACTGTTGAAATATTATCTGACAGAAAATGAAGCGGTTGTACACGATTTTGGGTATTGTTGACGAACTTTAAAAGTTTAATTCATTATGGGCTACCCAAGGATACGCGTCCATAATAAGTAGACCTTGTTTCATTTTTTTGTGAGTGATGGAAAACAATGGAAGCAAAAAAGGGTTGGCATTTAATTAAATGGGTGGTTATCGTATTAGAGGAGAGGTACACATGCCGACCAACCTAGTTCTAGTTGCCAAAAACAGTTTTCTTTATATTTTCGAAGGAGCTGACATTTATTTTTTTCTCAAATTGGGAGAGTATGGTCGAAATTTCAAAGACAACCTGTTCCTCTTGACCATCTTGTATACAGTTTCAATAATTTAGATAGAAACCCTTTAACGTACTACATGTATAGATATAAAATAACTATCAGAAGCAGCGCTTTAACACGTTTTGAAGGAAAATGAAATATTAATTGCATCTTGATTAAAAACTTTGCTGCTTTCGAGTAACTCGATGTAAGTATTACCGTCCACATGGATTTCAACCCTTCGTAATACTATTAACTGAGATTGTTTTGGTTTATAGTATATAAATAGCAACCCTTTTAAATACAGTGTGACTATTTTGTGATACAGAAAAAGTATCTTGTATGTGTTAAATTAGGAATATAGAAGTAATAAGAAGAAGAAGTTTAAAGAAGGTGGAAGATATATTTAATTTAAATAAAGGTTGAAAAAAGGTATTATGTAGGTGGGACTTTAAAAAATATTTTCCAAAAAACCATAGATCCCATAATAATAGAAGTTTTGAGCAGAAACAGCAGTCAAGCTTCTTATTAGGATATCCAATTTGTCTGAAAGAGTCAACTATAATCTAAAATAATTTAGTCAGAATCAATGGCAATAGAAAATGAACAAAAATTAAACAGGAAACTAGATTTTTTTTGTTTTCTACACTCTAACTTAACGGAAGTATTAAATTTTACAATCTTCGTGTACTAAATATAACTGACAGTTAGTTATTATCAGTAAATCAATCTCACGAATATCAAATATAGAAAGTTTCCAACGTGAAATAGCAAAACTAAATTGCCTCTACTCATTATACACCCGACGATAAGGGACTATAATTTTCCACTGTTACATTTTGCATATCTTTGCCATAAGAAAATATGAAAATTACCAGGATTGTATATCAATATTTATGTCTCAGACTAATAAACCAAAGAAGCAAAATGATTCATTTTGGAATTATCTCAATATATATAAATATACGAGGATGTATTGTAGCCTAGACCAATTCCATGCATAAACAAAATATTGCATTGAAAAGTTCTTGCTTCAGTTTTTTGAGAATGCCATGGAGTAATCATGATTGATTTTTCGGATAAGGGTAGAACAATAACCGGAGATTACTATTCGACCACTCTACTGGAAAAAATTGAAGAGAAAAGACGCTGAAAGCTATCCAAAGGTGTTTTGTTTCTGCAGGACAACGCCCCTCTGCACACAAATTTTATGTTGCCATGCAAAAAATTCGTGATTTAGGGTTTGAATCACTAGAACACCCTCCTTATCCACCAGATTTGGCTCCGTAGGACTATCATCTCTTTCCTCAACCGAAAAAAAAGTTTAAAAGGTCGTAAATTTTCTTCCAACGAGGAGGTAATAAAAGCTGTGGAGGTCTGGTTTGCAGAGCAAGAAGAAACTTTTTTTTTGAAAGGTCTAGAGACCTGCAGGTTCGCTTTAATAAATGTATCCAATTAAGAGCAGAATATGTTGAGTAATACAATATTTTGACATTGAAATTTTGTTTGGTTCCATAATAGGCTAGGAATTTTCCAATATACTCCTGAAAGTACGATTATTCCTATTAAAGAACTTTCCTTCGTTAGTGAAATTAATCTCAACACCTTTTTTAGAAAATTTTAAAAAAGAAATGAAAAACAACGACCGTGTTTTATGAGAATAAAAAAAAGACAAACCTAACCTGCGACTCTTCCAAACTTGGAAGTCTTCTAAGGGAGGCTGGCTTATGAACGGCGCAGGAAATAAGACATGAAACAGAGACTCGAACTCGAACAGGCGGAATATCAATAATATGTGACCGAAGCTATTGCAAAAGTTCATCGCCTCTACTCCCTTGTTCTTCGTCTGTCTTTTTCTCCAGCTCTTTTTCCGATTTTATCTACTAATAGATAGTCTAGAAATTTTTCATGCAGCTTTTTAAATATTTCCAAATTACTGAGCTTGTTGCGATGTTATTTTTAAATCAATCAATTGAAAGAGGATGGATTTCAAAAAACTATCTATTTTCTAGACAAAGCTATGAAAAAAATAGGTTTCCAAGTGTGATAGTATTCCCAGGACTGACATTGAAGCTGTAAAGACTAAATATCTGTATCGAAAAAGATGGAGCCGCCTCCTAGTAACTGTTAAAACCAGGAGAATGTAAAGATGATAAAAAATTTGATTGGGCAATAAATTCCCTTTCAAATGACACTTAATTTGTCAAAATCCATGAAGCTTAACAACAGTTATACCAGTTTTATCAAGTCAGCTTTCCCACTAACCCTAGTTATTTTACAAGAAAGAGAAAAAATTACTGTGGCAAAAAGTCTTCAACTAGGAGAACAAAAATGACAAACGGTGTGCGAATGGTATAGGATTTTCAGTTAATTTTAGTTACTTATTAGAATAAATATCAATTTACCAACCGTACATACTTTATCCTCAACATCCAGGGCAATTTACAGCTAACGGGTTGGCAAAACTTCAAGACGTTGTCAGACCAACTGGCAAAATACCCCAGTTTATTTGGCGTTTATTGACTTTCGATCATCGTCTAATATTCACAAGTTTTTTGTGCTTTTGAATTCATTGTTTCTTTAAGATTAAAAAAACAGTTAGTTTCATAACTAATTATTTAGACAAATCTGCAGTGTGGTAGTTAATAAAATGCCGAAGCAGCTGAACAGTAAATGTGAAGAGATGGTAACATCTTTGTTAAGCTATTTTGAACAAGAATGCCGAAATTGGGCCCTATTTGTATTCATTATTATTGAGAACTGTCCATCTAACATCAGATAGACTTTTCTAGTTTCCGTTAAGTAAGGAAACAAGGTCAAACTTGGCAACATCACAATATTTTGTTTTGCAACGTCGTTGTCATTTTATCGTAAATAAAGTATAGAAGCCAGCTTCGAAAAAAATCTTGATTGAGGTTAAATTTTGATTTTGAGTTCTAGAAACTAAGTTTGATGACATTTTTGTTACAAAACGTTTTTAACTGTAACAATGGAAGAAATAGACAATAATTTTGCCTGGAAAATAGAAGTACGTTATTTTGTATAACCAGGGACGTATATAAGGGGTTGGGGGGGTTTGGGGGTTCAAACCCTTCCCATAGAAAATACAATAAAGGTACAATCATTTTTTATTAGCATACTGCTGCAATATGAGTATTCTTCGGGATGTGGCAATAGAAATAGATTCTTCAACAATTGAAAATAATTATAATAGGGCTGTATAACGGAGACCTCACATGCAGGAGATGCAAAAAGGACACTGAAACAGCTCTGCACATATTATGCAACTGTGAGACACTGGACCACAGTAGGCAGAAACTGTATGGCAGAAACCAAATGACTCCAGAAGACTTCTACAACCAACCAGCAAAGAACCTGTATGAGCTAATACAGGGAACGGATTAGCTGAATAGGCTGTAGTCAGAATGTTAGGAGAATCCACAATAAGCACAAGAGACTGAGGTGGTGCCGGCGAAGGGACGGCTCCTTTAAAAAATATATATACATGGTTATAACAATTTCAGCAGAAGGGGGCAAAACGAAAAACGATGTTTAAAAATACTTTTAGATGTAGCCAAGTCAAATAAATAATTAAAAAACAAACTTAACATTATTTCTTGAACTTGAAAAATTGCTTTAGGTCGTGGCACTCGATTTTTTATGCCTTAGGCAGCGCCTTCAATAAAGCTTTCCCCTTCTAAACCTATTAAATGAAAAAAACCAAAACCCTCCCCATGTAAAAGCTATACTGTGTATAACCCCAGAAAATATGAAACTTTCCAGAGTACGGATCTGATCATCAAATCAGTTTCTCCTCGATATGAAAAGTTGACAGTGAAAATTGTATTTTCCAACATTTATAATTTTGGGATTGGATTGTGGAATTGTCAGCCGCCCATCGCCCACCCACACAACGAGCAATGACAATTGAATTGGAGAAATTGGTGCGATTCGCGGAATCTGCCCGCCAATGGCAACAGTCGGCATGTGCCGACGAAGGCTCGAGTTTCTCGGAATGTGGATCTTATTGCCAATGCCACTGGCTGGGGTGGGATTGGACGCCGTCAGCATCAAATACGCCTGTGTGGAATTTCTCCATTGGAGGATTCTATTTTTTTTTTTCTACAATTGTACGATTCTCCACGAATTTCAACATTTCTCGTTTGTACAATTGATATTTCTGCGCAGGGTAGAGATTTTTCGGGTGTTGGCCAAATCCTTATTTTCTCGCTTTCATTCGATACGTTTTTATTGTTGATATAAAGTTTCATAATAATTAATGAAAGATATCATAAAGCTTCTTCGCTATTTTTCATATGGAAATTGATTTTCAACTAAAACTCCAGGCCTCAATATACCCCATACGCTAATCCTAAACAATTCAGAAAAACTCCAATTTTCAAACTCTATTATTTAATACGTGTTATTATGACCTTTGATTTCAAGCGTGAACGAAAAATAAATTTCAAATTTTTTGAATTCGATTTCAAAATTTGGCGGATGCGGAGGGTGTGGCTCCTTCGCCATTTTGTGGGATTTTTGTTGTTTCCTGCAATCGATATTAAATGTCAGTTTTAGTGACATTTTTTTGTTTTTTTGGCGATTTATTTTCTTTTTGCAGGGCTAATAACCTAACATGACCTCAACATGACTGAAAATTTGGAAGCAAAAATAATCAAAATGGTTGGACTTATAAAAAAAATTATATAACGATGCATTTGAGCTCGTTGCAAATGAAAATTGTTTTAGCTAAAATTGTACTAATATGCTTTTTCGGTAGATAAACTATCCAGAACACTTCAGTAAAAAGGAAATTTTCCAAAATTACCGGATTCGCGAAATACCATTTTTTTTTACTAAATAACATTTTAACAAATAACAAATTTATGAAAACAGTTTAGTAGCTTTAAAACTTAGAGAAAAATATTATGAATGGCCACCCAACAGCCCAGAATTAAATCCGGTTGATTATTCAATTTAGATCGAACAAAATTTGTATGAGGGACAAATAATGTTAAAGACAAAATACAACATTATGTTGCACAAGTTTTTGTTAAACTACTATCCCATTTATAAATCTTGCACCTTATTCTCGGTCAATAATAACCACAGAGTACACCATATAACAAGAGGCGAAAGAAAGTAGTTTTCGTGATCGCAAATTTGTGTGCACATGCGTGAATTAATTAGTTTATCTGTCAATGTCAAGCCGTCACTTCCGTACATTCCCCTTATTTCACCGATTCGTTTGATAATGAGCTACTCCTTATTACACACATGAGATGAATAATAAGGTGTTCTTATGTTAGTGGTTAAAAAAATATTCTTTAGACCTAATTGGGAGGGATGTTCATCAACACCACTATTTTTCTTAGTGTAGTGTTACTTTTCTCAGAGTACCAGGTAGTTTGTGTCAATTGCCTCGACGTATTTCCGCTCAATATCGTGTTAGTCCGACTTCAAAGGAACCGACAAAGCTTTCGTCTCTTGTTAGATGGTGTACTCTGTGATAATAACAGTCTTCAGCACTTTAGTATATAGTATGCTATTGTTTAATCCTTTTTTTCTAAATCTTTCTCTGATTTTCAACTAAAATTCCAGACCTCACTATTTCCCATACGCAATCTTGGCCGATTAAAAAAAAAAGGTAGAAAGTGTCTCGGGACACACGTAGGAACTTTAGTTCCTTTTAAGCAAAAATTATGTAATACATTTGACGTTATAGATAAACAATTTGCATTTGCTTCGGTGGCGGAGTAGTAACCAAACCAGACTCTCACGCGGTAGACCCGGGTTCGATTCCCCGTAAAGATGTTTTTTTTTTTTATATAAATAATTATTCTGCTTGATATTAATAACGACAACAGGTAGACGTTTGAAATATTTAGCAGAATATTCATTATTATAGATAATGGTACGGTACCCTTCATGAGGAAGTCCGACTGGCAACATCTACTTATAACAGCATCGTATATTTAAAAAAGGAAACCGTAGCATTAATCAAATTGGACATTCAAGAACTGTACGTTTACCACAAAATTAGTGGAAACATAAAATTGAATTGTTAAATTTTTAATTTGAAGTTATATTACAGTTTATAGAAATTTTTATTTTCTAGATTTTTTCTTAAGTGGGTCGTAGAAAAAATATGCTGTTCGACTCGTGTGGATTGTCCATATCGCACTTGAACGATTGAGCACTTCGCCTACGGCGTCGTGCTCAAACTTCGTCCTCGTGCGATATGGCCATCATATCCACACTGGTTGCACAAACTACTAATTCTATCGAAATATGCCCTTTTACATTTAAAAACAACCTGCCAAATGTCAAATCAATTTATCCACACCCTGTATTTCGAAAAGTAAATATGCAAGACCCCTTAATCCTCATATCATTTTGTCCAATTTTACGAGAGGAATCTACATGCAAACGTTGTAATTACCCTTAACGTTCGAGATGCTTATACCATTTTTTGCGCGATCGTATTGAAATAAATACCGAATAAAATAATTTAAATTTCTTCGAAATTAACAAAAAAGATCGATCGCGCAAAAAAGATTATGGAAATAATGGTAAAAATTTATCCGAACAAATTCAAGTAGATCACCAGCACTGCGAATACCAGCTTTGCTTAGAATCCCGAATCCCGGCCGGAGCATATGAATCGCTGCTTCGTAAACGAGAGAGAGACTAAGGAGAGATCACAAGTACGCAAGCAAGGCACATAACGAAGCAACGTAACATAACTTAGCGTAACGTAACGCGTAACGGTCAGATCTTTTGCGTCGCGACCCCTGGTCGCTCAAACATAACCTGACGTAAAGAACTAAAGTTCAAAAAAAAACATAATTCTCAAACTCCATTATTCAATAAGTGTTATTATGACCTTCGACTTCAAGCTTGAACAAAAAATTTATTTCAAATTTTGGTGAATGCGATACTGCACATTCACCATTTTTTGAATTTTGGTTGTTCTCTCGTTAAACGTCAGTTTTAGTTACATTCATCGATCATAGAAGTAACACTTTAGCTGCCTGGGAAGTAAAAAGGATTTTTAATCTTCTTTCTCAAATCTTGCTCTGAATTTCAACTAAACAATTCAGAAATAACGCCTTTTTTATTATCAAACATAACAGTTCCCTTAGTGCATACTGACTGTATATTTTGGTGAATCTACGAAATATTTTATCAAAATTTGAACACCTCTCTGTATTAACAAGACAAATAGAAGTTCTTCTCGAACGCGAGAACTGTAGCACGTGGGAGTTGAAGGGATTGCACCCAAAGTTCGTGTACGACAAGTGATACCAGGATCATATGATAATATTCCTACTTTTAGAATTAAACTTATTGCCAACTAAAAATATAATAAGTGTAGTCAATCAATCAAACCTTCGGAACTTATTCAATATATTTGCTTCTAATTCTAAAGGTAGTTGATTGAATAATTGTTTGACATTGAAGGTGATGGAATTTTCTATCAAATCCAAGGGGGCATTATTAAATGGATATGGTCATTTTTTGTTCTAGTGGGGTACCTGTGAATTGTATATCATTATTTGAAGATAGATTCGAAGAGATCCAAACTACAAACCCTCTTCTAAGTTCTTCGCCGCTTTCCCATACCAGCCGAGATGTTACCCTAGATCTCTGAAGTGCTTTAAGGGCAGCTTGACTGTCACTGTAGATCCTGCTTGATCTGCCCGTTGTTGCAGGCTCTCATGTTATTTGCCCTTGCACATGCAAGTATTGCATGTGCATCCTTTCGATCTTTGATGACAATCTCGAAGTTCTTGCGAAAGATATATCTGGTGGTCATGTGGTCCGTTGGCATTTTGAAGATGTCGTCATCCACATCAAGCTGGTTAGACACAAATTCAATGGCAAAACAAGCAGAGAATAATATGAAGACCAAGAATTAGGTCATTGTTAAGTTTGAGAGGCTGCAAAACTCGAATCAGACCAGTAGGTACTACATAATAATGAGATCTTTACCTATGGTAGAAACTTTGAACCACTGTTGCCAGATTCTGTGTGGAAGTGATTACGATTTGAAATGAAATTTTTGTTAGAATGCGCACTAATTGATGCAAATAAAGATCCTGCACTTCAATACTTCCTATAATATACATTTTATATCGTTGCAAAACAGACATTTGGTTCCTTGGAAGGCACAAAATTATCTACTACATTGTGAAGATTAATATTTAGTAATTAAAAATAAGTACCTATCCTTTAAAATTAAAAAAAATTCGTATTGTACATTATTTATCTTATGTAAATCATCCCCGTATCAACATTCTTTGCCTTGGCCTCGGTATCGCGGCATAGCGATATCGATTTTGTTACCGTCCCTCGCCGCCACCTTCAGCTGCTGTTGTTGCCGGTCCCGGATGAGGACATTACCCGGAGCTCTCTCTCTCGACACTTAGTTGAGGCAAGTCGAGTTTCTCGACCAGCGTCCTATCCGATCGCACACTTACTCAAAGTGGCACCTTAGATGGGATTAAGAATTGGTACGAGATGAAAAATATGGATGGAGGATATCAACTAAAACAATTCACTTTTCTTTAAAGTTATTGAAACTGAAATTTGATTGATTCAAAAGATGAAATTTAAGAGGAGAGGAAAGGAAAATTTGTTTAAATTTTAAGGAATTTTAAATTATCCAATACATATGTACAGGGTGTCCCAGGAGTTCGTACCAAAAACTTGGGAGGTGATAGAAAGGCTAAAAATAATGATGGTATTTCATAATGTTCCTACCGTGTGTCCCGGGACACGTCCAACCTTTTTTTGTTTATGCATGGAACTGGTCTAGGCCAACCAGATATCAATACATCCTCGTATTTATCAACTTCCTATCCTAGTCCTGAATTTGAATCTCGCATATACAAGTAGATATAACGTTCAGTTCTAATATTACTTTAGCTTTTGGAATTTAAACCTCGCAATTTACACTTTCAAGAGAATCCTTATGCTTTATCCTTTTTTTTTATCAATTTTTTCGTCTTCTTTGTTAAATTTCAAAATAAATTAATGAATTCAGGCAAAAATTTCTCAAGTGTCATCGTAATTCATATTACAGAAGTATGCAAGAACCCGTTTTCAAACAAGAAATAAGATACTTTTTCTTGGCAACGTTAGACTGCTTAACAAAAGCAACTAAAACTCGATGCAGCAGTCGCTTGCGTATTTTCCTTTTTCCTATTTCCTTTGCCAACGCGAGACGATCAATTTTGTTTAAAGAGTCGAAATCTCTCGACAAAAATTATTAAAATATCGTTTTTAAGTGCTGGTAGATGTAGTTGTCAATCTTTGAAATATTAAAACTCGAAAAATGTATTGCTTAAGAACGATTTCCCTGAAAATTGTGATTTCCAACGTTTTTTATATTTCCGTATACAGTGTGTCCCGAAAATTGGGGAAAAAGTTTATCTTACATTTCAATTTTAGTCTTTATCAAATATGAGTAAACAATATTCTTCAATTTTACATAAGTTTTCAGTAACTATAAGTGGTATTATTTCGCGAGGGGCTTTGCCCAGAGCGGAATAAGGTGCGAGGTTTATAATTGTCTTCAACATTATGGTGTATTTACAATTTTTTCCACTACCAGCCAAATTTAAGACAAAAATTAAAAATAATTAACAAACGCACCACGAGAAGCGTTTACCCTGTCGTCTGACTGACAAGTACACTGTCAGTTTTCGAAATAGAACGTACTCGTTTTGTCATCAGTGATTTTTGGATTCCAACCTACTAAATAATGTATGGTCAATTATGAATTATACAGGGTGAAATTTTTATTGCTGGAACCAAACATTTTCATTCGGTAAGCTAGGATCTATTGCGTTGGGATATAAGTTTGCCAACGCAGGAATAACTTCATTTCTAAGCATATTTAAATATTTTTCAGCTGTCAAATTTCCATCTATAAATATAGGACCAATAATATGGTCGCCTATGATACCGGCCCAAACGTTCACCTTTTGAGGGTACTGAGTATGTGTCTCACGCATCCAATTAGGATTCTCTGCTGACCAATATCTATAGTTCTGTCGGTTTACCTCTCCATTCAATCTGAATGTTGATTCGTCAGAAAAAAGAATGGTACCAAGAGCTATCTCATTTGTGTTCAGCTTATTCATCAATCTCTCGCAGAAATCCATTCTACGATCTGGATCGTCTTCTGTTAACTCCTGCACAAAAGTTAATTTGTAGGGATGAAGTTTTTCTTTATGAAGACATCTTAGAACAGTTGTATGACTAACATTATTTTAACGGGCAATTTGACGTGTACTTGAAGTTGGATTCTCTTCGACACTTAACAAAATATCCACTTTCACATCATCTTCAACGAAGTGTGGTTTTCTTTTCAATGGTTTGACATGTCCAAGTTCTCTGAATTGTGCATGAATTTTAGTCACAGTACTTTGTGAAATATCAGGCAATTCGGGATACCTGTGATCAAATAAGTTTGCCACTTCAACTTGACTTCCGCAGTTATCCCCGTACCCGATCATCAATAAAATCTCAATTCGGTGAGTCTCAGTTAAATATTTCATTGTTATATCGACAAGGAAAGAGTGTTTGACAAAGATTTTACTTTTTCAGTATAAACTGTCAACACATCAACAACTGACAGAATAGAAAACAATCCACATTATTTACCGATTTTGTCTAATTATTGGCGTTTTTAGGCAACTTTCAGGTATTTATGATAAAATTCATGGGCGTAGCAGGTTTTTTTTAACATACAAATACGTCTAATAATTAGTTAGTTTAGATTTTTGATAAATCCATATTTAGCTAATTTGAAAAAATACCAATATTTCAAGTGTAATAAATTATTAATTTTAAAATTTCACCCAGTATAATTCATCATTGACCATTTATTATTTAGTTTGTTGGAATCGGTTCATCAAGAGGATTTAAAAAATATGCAAATATACAGGGTGTTTCATTAAAAAAAATCACCGACTATGGCATATTTTCGTGAATCACCCTGTACATTTACATTTATGTTTACATAACGCACAACTCAATTCAAAAGTTGACGTATCTCGGCATTTTTTATAATTTTCTAAAATAATGACAAAGAATTTTATTCCATAAGTGGTTTCCACACTGTATGTAAATAAAAATGTTTGTTTTCAATATTTTCTTTCTTTCTAGTTATCCCGATTTTGTAAATTGTTGTACCCAAGTTAATATCGATTTTCGTGTATAGGCGTATTTCTGTCAAAAATGGTTCTGAATTTTATCCTGGTCACTTTTATTGTTTAACAAAAGTAAATTTCTAACGAAAATTTTAGACAACTTTTGAGACATGCGAACGGTGTCATAAAAAATTTAACATATTTAATAATTTCAGTGGATTGCCTCATTTTCGAGTTATAACGTTTCCAAGCTGTAAAAATGTGATAATTTACATGGTTTCATAAAAAATTAAATCTTTCTCTAAAAACTTGAGTATATGCCGATAATGTATACATTTTTAGAAAGGGGAAGAAAGGGACTTTCAGATGGTATTAAAAAATATAGGGTGTTGTATTTAAAATAAACCGATAATTTCGTTTCAAAAATGGTCATTTTTTTTTTTCGGCGCTTTCGGGAAAAAATATACATTTGGCAACTATGTCAATAAAAATTTGAAAGAAATATAAGAAGTTTTGCGATAACTGCACGTCGATATCTTTTTCCATTCTCGAGTAATAAGCCGTCAAAATGTGTTACTTTATAGTGCGACACCCTGTATTTGAATGTATCCATTATTGACCCAGATTAATAATAGAAAAAAATATTAACCACTAATAATTGGCAACTTCACAGCTAGTAGTGGAAAGAACTGATTTTTTGCGTTTTTAAAAACTAGACTGTCAAAAAGATATGCTGTCATTATAACCGTCAAAAAATGTCCACTAAAATCCATCCGCTGCCATGCTAATTATCTGTCAAAATAACACGTTTTCATTGTCAAATTTGAAGGTACTTTATTCTTGAATAAAGCTCATATTTTTTGAGAAACCTCGTATAATACTAAAAAAAATTTATGTCTGATAATTGTATTTTAGATTTTAGAACATGCAGAAGTTTTAATGAAGAATAAATTTTTTCCTAAAAAGTAAATTTTTTTTAAATTTTCGTAATTTTATTATTACTATTTTGTAAAGTTTTCAAATCCCACTCGTTTTCTTTGACATGCCATCCATTTCCTTCTGGAACCTCCCGTAAAATAGAAGGGCGGGCTCGCCCGATCATTTTCTTGAACCCGATCGGAACGGAAAATGGAAAATGTTAGAAAATGTATCGAGGAAAACTCTCTTTATAACAACACAACCAACTGTGTGGCTTCCTAACCAGTGACAGCTCTTCTACATTGATTTATCGTTTCGTATTTGTGTTGTTCTCGAAAGTAAAAAAAGCCCGAGGCCAACAAATAAGATTGATGCTTTCCATTTGCAATTTCACCGAACCAGCTTCAATTCTCTCTCTTCGATGGCTGTAAAATAAGGAATAGCCCCGGTGCCGCTATATATTGTGTTAAAAAAATTCAAATCGATTCCACATACTTTTCAAAATTGAAATACGTGGAGAGTTCTTTGTTTGGATTTGCTTCTGGTCGTATACGGGTAATTACTCAAAACAGGTGTCGTTTCTCATATTTTCTAAATATTATCCTTACAGTTCGTACTTTTTTTTCAAAATATATAGGTAGGCTATGTCGTTTCTCACATTTCCTACATATTATCCGTCCCTTTTCCTACAAGTCACAAGGCACATTTTTCAAACGACAAATAAACTGAATCCAAGAAATACATGACCTTGAATGTTATTAAATATATCAAGTGATAAAATAATAGTTCCAAAGTATTCTTTGGTTGTATACACACATCAAACACGACCAGATAAAAAAGAAGAAGAGAATTCATATTTACGTCACTTGTCTTGACGTTTGTCAAACTTCATATTCGACGTTTGAGCTTTTAATCACAAACAAACAGAAACATTCAATTTTAAAATATAAAACAATGTCTTACAGTGTAAATATATCAGTTGAAGCACCTATTGAGAATCAAATACAAGAAATAACTTATGATGGAACAGAAATATATCAACCGTAAGTATTTACATTTGTGGTTATCTCAGATTAATTAATTTTTCTTTCACATTTTAGTCCTCTAACTCTATCAGAAAGTCTAGCAAAGTATGCTCAGAAAATAGATTTTAGTAAAACTTCAGAACTAGATATTAAAAAAGAGGAATCCAATGAAGATGCTAAATCTGACACCGACAGTAAGGATGCTTTTCAATCTTCATTATGGCCGTGGGATTCTGTGAGAAATAAATTAAGAAATGCATTACAAGAAGTAGGAGTTTTAGCCGATGTATTAGCAATTGCTAAAGACAAACGATATTTAGTGCTTGATCCTGTACAACAGGAACCTCTAGATACCAAACAAATGGTTCAAATTTATGCTAGAAAAAAAGCTTTAGCAGGTTTGTATTACAATTTTTAAGATCAAACAAGCAATTATAATGATTATTTTTTAGGAGCAGCTACTGTACTTTTAGCTGGAGCTGAAAAGATGAAAAACTCCCAAAACGAAGCAGCAAGAAGTCGTACAACTTTAGATTTTCATATAGAACTTTTAAGATTAAGACAAAATTGGAGATTAAAAAAAGTGTCAAATACAATTATCGGTGATTTAAGTTATAGAACTACTGGATCTAAGTATTTACAAACTGGAACTTTTGAGGTAAGTGCATAATATTAAAGTTCAAATTAAATATTATAGTTTGTTTTATTATTAAGGTCACAAAAGCTGAAGAAGAGGAAAAAGGTAGTAGTCCTCCAAGTAGTCCATTACCAGGAGGACCTACTCCAATAAAACCAACTAGTGCTTTAAGAGTTTCTATTCCTACTGAACTACAAGGTGTAGCTTATATTGAGGTACTTTGTCAAAAAGGTAAAAATTAGGAGTTTAACAAATTTGAACAGTTTTTATTCAAATTACTTATTTTTTTAGACCAAGAAGACCTTTGCAGTGCAAATCTTACTATGCTAGGATCTGGACCACCGCCTTCAAACCCAGATATGCATTGGCAACAAAAACTTGAAGCAGCTCAAAACGTCCTTTTCTGCAAAGAACTATTTAATCAACTAGCTAAAGAAGCCGTACAATTACAAGCACCAATTCCACATATGGTTGTCGGTAACCAAATCATGGCTACAGTTCTTCCAGGTAAAATAAAATGTCTCAGAAACAACAATATTTTTAAACTATTTTGTTAGGAATTCAATTGATCATCGGCTTGAGACATTCCACTTCCGGTGATAAAAAGCAACCGAATCCACCTCCATCGAAAAGTGATCACGACCATGTATTAGAACATTCTTTACATCAACTTTTAAGGGAAGTGCATCATAAAAATACTCATCATCCATTTCCGCATCCGGCCACTGGACCGCTGGGGCCGTCAAAGAAAAGAATGCTCGCAGGTATGAAATAATAATTAAGTTACGATTGTTCTGTAGTCCAGTCGGGTTAGCATTTAAGGTGGATGTAAGAGCAGCAGGCGATATTTTAGAGGGATTCCATCAAAAATCTCGACTACTGCTCTTACATGTTTTGAAGGTTTTTGGACAGCTAGGAATCTTTCCGGGACAGCACGTAGAGAGTTGCGGTTTTTTGCATTCGGTGGCAAAAATGATGTAGACAATTCCTACCTAGGTTCTACCCTGTAGAAACCCCTGGGTGCGTTGCTGCAGGCCAAAATGCAGCCCAAAAATGCACCTTTTGGGAGGCCTTTGCTCCAATTTTAGAATTTCGTAAAAAAGATGCAGAACCGGCTCAATTTGGGTACTCGGGGGTTTTTGGGGTCGCTGATTACGATTATGATGTTAAAATCGACCTCCAGTACACCTGGGGGTCAGGAACGCCGATGAACGTCATCTCCGTGGGATTCTTCAGGAATTTCGTGCGCCGAGGGGCAGAAATTCGGTATCTGGGGTTTTTTTGGGTCGCTGAACCCAGATATGGCATCGGCGAAGTCCCCACGGGCACCTGGGGCGCCTGACCGGGCCCTGGACGTCATCCCCGTGGGTCTCTCAGAAGTTCGTGTCCGGAAGGGCAGAAACCCGGTATCTTGGGGTTTTTCGGGTCGCTGAAT
>CAJUYH010004637.1:0-26332 GCA_910591685.1 Galerucella tenella | reverse complement strand
GGACAAGAAAGCTCTTAATAGCCTGTTAATCGCAATGCGAATGGCTGATAAACATTACCATGGTTTGTCTTCTCAACCTTTCTCAATATGTACATCTCTCGAGAAAAGGAGTAGAACACCACAGCCCTTTATGGTTTATCCACCCTTGCTATGTTTAATTTAAACGCTAATGGCCATACAGAACCAATAACGTGTGGTCTATCCATAGAGACGTATATCTCTATGGCTCCGACGCTGTTCAGTGCTAACTGAACTGTGCGTCTGGAGATCCTGAGCTAGACTGGCGACTGGCTGGGTTTCAGCAATTAGTTAAAATAGCCGAATCAATCGCGATATGTATGCAACTGGTGACATCTCCGAAGGAGGGGATAGACTCTTTAGTTTATCGATAACACCTTTCTGCCTAGTACAACTAAAGTATAAATGTTAATAACCTTATTTTCCCAACAGGTGGATATTATAAATATAATGTACCATAAAAATATATTCAATTTTTATTGGAAAGACAGATCTTTTTTAAATCGCGAGATGACACATTGGTATTGTTATAGTCAAAGTTATTAAGTAGTAATCATAACATTTCTTTACTTTACCTACTTATCTATATATATATATATATATATATATATATATATAGATATTGCAGCAAGTTTCTGTGAAGAAAATTTTATTCACTGGTAGTTACTAGGTACATATGAGTAAATTAAGAGGTGCCCGACTATATATCTTTTGACGAAACAATTTTTGATTTTTATTATTATCAATATTGCCAAAGCTTCTGTTCCATATCTTTATCTTTATTATCTTCAGTTAAAAATCTGTCAATTCTTCACTCATATTTATTTCCTATAATAATATCTTCTGTAAGTTCCTTGTGGCATTACTTATTATTTTTTCTCTAATTTTTTGGGAATCAAACCACAATAATGTTTTTTATTTTTATTTCGACGTTTCGGTAGCGTTCCAGCTACCGTTGTCAAGATTAACTAGTAATAAAATAATTTTTGTACAACTGTCATTAAAAGTGACACTTTTAATGATAGCAAACAATGTTAAAAACGATTGTTTACATAGCAGCGTGTTAAAAATACTTTTAACACTAGTGTTAAAAATATTTTTAGCACGCTGCTATGTAAACGTCTGCCATTCACAACAATCTTTTGATTATTTGAATACTAAAATGCATTTTGAATTTATTGTCATTGCAAATTCGCTCGTTTCATTATCAAAATAGGGAAGTTGTACAAAAAACATTGTATGGTATTTGTGTTAAAAGTGATTTTATTTTGTTCGTGAAATTGTTCAATTCGCTCCGCTCATTTCACAAACGTTTTCACTCACAAAATAAAACCTCACTTTTAACACTCATATCATAAATAACTATTTTGGTCCCTATCTGACACAACGAAAAAAATATGACAACTAGACAATCAATAAAAAAAAATATTTCATTTAAATCTTGATTAGGTACTACCACTCATCGTGAAAACACGTTAAAACAATCAGTAACACACAAACAATTTATTGTTTTTAGTACCTTGCACACAATTTCGATTGAATGACTGTTCAATCAATTTTATTATTGTTTTGGTGATCTCGTTTCTTAAAGTCGGGCTGCGTTCATAAATTCATTCAAACAAACTCATGGCGGCTCTTTTGATTTTAACGCTGAGCTCGTAATTATTGTAAACTAAAGCCCAAAGCGTAAAATTAAACCACAAACGTGAATATTATCTTGGGACACTTGTTCAATGATCACAATATTATGTTTTGTTGTTTACGAGGCATTTGTTGCGTCTATGATACCTATTTACTAATCGATACACCACTACAAAGAAATATACCCAAACAACACAAGTACATCCCCTGTACATCCCAGGGACGTCCTTCATTTGCTACTAGGACGTCCCTGGGATATCCTTTATCGGGACATGGTACATACTAGGGACGTCCTAGGGACATCTACTTTCCACCAAAAAGGACACACAAGGGATGTCCTTTTGGTACGTCCCAGGGATGTACCAAGTCCCGACGAAGGACATCAAAGGGTCACCCTAGGGATCATCCCAGGGACATTCCTGGGATATATGAAGTACATCCCCTGGACGTCCTTGAATGTCCTCTTTTTCAATTATTTAATTTGGAATATTCCATAGAAAATATGAAGAAATAAATAAAATCCAAAGATTTTCAACACAAAACTACTTTAATGAAAAATACAGGTATCACATAATGAAATAAAATAATTAAAAAAAAATCGACAAACGAAAACTCATTCTATACATATACATTTATATGATAATAAACAAAAACATATATTCATATGGTAATAAACAAAAAAAAATTGACGAAGGAATTAAAAATTGTACAGATTGTATTAGCTAAGTGTTGCATTTGTTGTGGGCATTGCCTCATCTTTGCTGAGGCTTCTTTCCTTTTCTCTCCTGAAGAACTTCTGTGAAGCCTCCTCAATTTGTTTTTGGTTACCAATGGCTTCAGAAGAACCTGTAACAAAAATATTATCACAAGTGCAATTGAATGATGAAGTTTACTAAAATAATTTACAGTAAAAATAGATAAAACTACTCACGAAGTATCATTTGTGACATCTTTGTCTCCTTAAAACATAGTTTTTCTGTTGTCCCATACCAGGTGAAAGATGTAGCTGTTTGGTATGTCATGAATTGTAACATGACTCTTCTTACAAAATCAAATGGGGAATTCCCCCCTATTTTTGATACTTCTTGAACCTGTAATAAAATAAGATCAAAATTAAAAAGCTATAGCACTCAACGATTTATTTGGTAATGAACTGTTGAAACAGGAACTCAGAATGAAACGAGTGAATTTTATATTAATACTATAGTTTAGCATCAATGACAACTAACTTATCCTTATAATGTAGAAAATGATTTTTTGAATGTTATTTTTCAGAAAAGTTTATAGTACCACATTTGTGAATTGGTCTTGGGGGTGTAAATAGTTCTCTATGTCTTGAAACTCTTCCAGTGTCCTAGCTGGTAGTTTTACTTTCTCGAATATACTTTCTGTCCTCATATTTGAAGTTTCTGATATCCTAAGAGCATGCAATTCAGTAATGTTGTTCTTCAAAGATTTAACTTCTGATAATAAATCTGTTACCATACTAGTGTTCATATTCTGTTTCCTAAGACTCTGCACACAAAAACTGTCAAAATCTGCAGCAAGCTTCTTCAAAACTGTATCTAGAAAAAAAGATTCCATATTATTATAAAATGCTCACAGTTTATTATTCAAATAATGAAAGTCTCTTGATTGAAAATATATATATGATGATTGACAGTAAATATATCTGAGCCATTTTCAGCATTATTACTATAAACATAATATTATAGAATCGAATAATCTAAAAGTATCATTTTGGAACAATTCAAGAGAGTATATTCAGTATATTATGATTATTGTTATACCAACCTTTAAACTCAACTTATTATACCTCCTCGACTAGAAAATATTCAACTTTAACTTCACAACTTTTACAAAACAAAAATACACATCACATTTATCACCAACTTTTTACAACCAATCAAACAAAGAAAAGTTAGGTTAGAAACGTGCGTATATGACTGGCATTTGATTTGAGTTTGATTGGTAGCGGGAAATTTAAATGACAAGACAGCTGCATGCAAGTTGAAAATACCATATGATTTAGTTTTTCGCTTGCGATTTACACACAAACCTAACCTGAGCAAGCTAACTTTGTTAAGTTAATGATTCTTATGTAAATTGATATTAGAAATACCAGGGACATGAATGGGACAACCTATGGATATACCAGATGGGATGTCCTCAGGACAATCTCTGCAGGACATCCCCTGGATGTCCCAATCATGTCCTTGTACCGCGGTACATAAAAGGGACATACCTAGGACATCCCTGTGTTGTTAGGGTAATAATGTTGTGTTAGTGTAAAAATAGTAGTTTGTGCAAAACTAGTGTGGATATGATGGCCATATCGCACGAGGACGAAGTTTGAGCACGACACTGTAGGCGGAGTGCTCAATCGTTCCAGTGCGATATGGACAATCCACACGAGTCGAACAGTATATTTTTTCTACGACCCATTCAAGAAAAAATCTAGAAAATAAACATTTGAATAAACTGTAAAATAAATATAACTTGAAATTGAAAATTTTCAACAATTTTATTCATAATCGTACCAATTCAATTTTATGTCTTCACTAATTTTTTGTGATAAATGTACAATTTGTATTTGTAACATTACGGCTTCCCTTTTTAAATATGCGATGCTGTTATAGATGTTGCCCGTCGGACTCCCGCACGAAGGGTACAGTCATATTTGGTCTACAATACAGAAAAGAACTCCCCAATATTTATACAAAATTTCAGCAAAATTCGATAATATTGTTAGCATTACACAGGTTAATGTATTTTGGCGCTTGGTTTGTTTTCTTCTGTGTTTTGAGCTAAATTATGTATTCTTTTTTTTCTTCTCTGCTTTCTTTTCCGTATTTGAAGTAATTTCACAGTTAGGTGGACGCCCTGCTTGAATCCGTTTGGGACTTTTGGGCAAACCTCTATTTTTCCTTCTTGGAATAGAAGTAGGTTGAACTTTGATGTTTTCGGATTTTTTGGATGTAGCCTTTTCAATAATAAAACTTAATGCGGGTGTCTGGATATTCTCTAGAGATGAAGCAAAACGTTTTATTGTAGCGGTAGATGAAGGGTGGGGATTTTCTTTTAGGATATCAATAATTCTTAAAAATTCTGTTTTGACTGTTTCCACTGTATTTTCGTAGAATGTGTTATTTTCGTTCACTAGAATTACATCTACACCATTTCCTTCATTTGTTTGATTTTCATAATTGTCATTTAAAAATACTTGTTTTTCAGTAATATTTATTTCGTTTCTTTTTTCATTTTCCTTTTCTTCTACCAGTATATCATCAAAAAAGGTAGAACGTGTCGCGGGACACACGGTAGGAACTTTAGTTCCTTTTAAGCAAAAATTATGTAATACATCTGACGTTATAGATAAACGATTTGCATATTCTTTGGTGGTCGAGTAGTAAGCATACCAGACTCTCACGCAGTAGACCCGGGTTCGATACCCCGCGAGGGAGTTTTTTTTATTGTTAATTTTATTTTTAAATAATTATTCTGCTTGTTATTAATAACGACAACAGGTGGACGTTTGAAATATTTAGCAGAATATTCATTATTATAGATAATGGTACGGTACCCTCCATGAGGGAGTCCGACTGGCAACATCTACTTATAACATCATCGTATATTTAAAAAAGTAAACCGTAGCATTATACAAATTGGACATTCAAGAACTGTACGCTTACCACAAAATTAGTGGATACATAAAATTGAATTGTTAAATTTTTAATTTGAAGTTATATTACAGTTTATAGAAATTTTAATTTTCTAGATTTTTTCCTAAGTGGGTCGTAGAAAAAATATGCTGCTCGACTCGTGTGGATTGTCCATATCGCACTTGAACGATCTTCGTCCTCGTGCGATATGGCTATCATATCCACACTAGTTGCACAAACTAAAATTCACATGAATGTTTATTTCTTCTTCCCTCATTTTGTTGTTTAGGTACAACTAAACACCATTAAATACAATAGCTAATAGAACATAAACAAACCGCGCAAATTAGTTAAGCGCAAGACATTTTGTTCCAAAGGAAAACAATCGTTTATCTAATGTTTACTTTGTTGTACTGAATTGTCATTTGAAAAGGCATACCAGCGCGTCGCGACTTGTAAACCCCCACGCAATACAGAACGCATCTTGTCCGCACCGCGCTGGAGTTTGGAAGACGATAAACGGCGTTATTAAATAACAAAACCAAGTTTATTTCGGAACAATGTTGCTCTGAAATTAACGGGGGTTCGGAATTACGCAACCCGGGTCTACTGCGTGAGAGTCTGGTATGTTAACCACTCGGCTACCGAGATTTATTCTAAGTGAGCCTCAGAAGTATTAGTGATGAGCAAATGCAAGACCAAAACCATGACCCGTTTCTGAATTAATGGTAGTATGGAGTTGGAGTCGAAGCCTTTTATTTTTTTTAAATCTGCTCGCTGTCTTCGTTAGCAGAGTAATTTTTCATAAAAATACGATATCTCGCCTCATTCACGTTGGTGCAGTTCTTGATACCATACATACTAGCCGTAAATTCTTGAACGGTCTTTATTTTTTCATTAATGAAAATATCAGCAGCATCTGGTAATGATGCAAGAACTGTTTGATATTTTTCATTTTTCGAAAATGTTGCCGTATAGTGGTAACCTGTAAACGCATGGAAGGCGGGAATACTTTGGCAAAATTTGATTCCTAGCTTGAACGCTAAATCAGTGCAATTAATACAATCAACACTTGTTGCCATTTTTTTCAACAATAAATAGTAGCACGTTTTTTCAATTATAACTATAACGAGAATCTACTCCAAAATGATGCACATCATATACGAGTCTATCGCTATCCTCTTCTAACGCATGGGATGGTTGGTTGGTACCTCTCAGTAGCACACATTCACTCGCAGCAATATTTTACTTTTTAAAATTCGACAACCGGAATTCGGGACTGATTTTTCGCAGGCAACCCTATACCAACGTGTTCAGAATTGAATAATCTTTATTATCATATAAATTTCATTCAATAATCAGACCGGTGCAAAATGCTAGTATCGATTCACCTGTTCATACCTGGCAACCTGAGGGTTGTGACCGGAAAAAAATAGGCAACCTAACGTTTGCATATTCTATGGGCTTCATACTTTCGATTGGTATAGAATTTGTTTAATAGTCAAACCGGTGAGACGTTTGAAAAAAATTTTTTTATAATAATTAATTAATCATATCCTGGACTGAAATTTGTTAGGCAACCCATATGCAACATGTTTATTGACATATTAAATTTAATATGAAATACGTTTAATTAAATAAGCATCTCGGTGAAGGTCGTTTTATATCGGGATCCTATACTATTACAGTATCCTAGTTAAAGTTATCTAACTTCGCTTCCTGTGCACCGATTTTAAACTTCAAAGTACCGTTATAAAGTAAAAATATGCGTCTTTCAATAAATTGCTAAATATACAGGGTGTCCCATTAAAAAAATTACATCTACTGTATTCTGAAAATACGCCACTTTTCTAGCGGGTAAACCGGAAGTAGGCCATTTATATAAATGTGTCACAACAAAACTTACGATAATTTCAAACCTGACTGTGAAAACCGCATCTTATTATCCAGAACCGTTTCGAAGATATAAGCTCTCAAAAACAGTCAGAATATAATGAGACACCCTGTACATGTGGGTGTAGAGAAAAATAATTTGGATAGCGGCGCCCCTTTTGCCTTCGCACACATGGGCGGCGCGGCCCTGACTCGGTTAATTGGAGATATAGAACGTTCTAGTCTTCGGGAAACGATTCACCGGAAAATTTCACCTATCCCAATGAATTTCGATTCAATATTTCCACACCTACCTGTTTATATAAACAATAAAATTAAATCAAAGGAAAGGGTTAAAATAAAAAGACGTAAATATCATAATAATCGTATATACTAATAGACAACAAGATACAAAAAAAAATATTAAAAATTAAATAATCATATATGTATATAGAAGAAATCTTAAGACTTGACACAATCGTAGAAATAAATCAAACGTTCTCGTCCGAATCTTCACTGAATTGTATATCGCTTGTCGTTGAGAACAACGTGTATCTGGGAGGTTTTCTCCAAACCGCACTAGATGTTCTTTTCAATTTTTTCGGATCGATGGCTTCGAAAATCTCAATTAAATCCGGACTATGCGTCTGACAACAGAACAACGAATTCTTAATTTTCTCTCCAGCCACCAACTGTGTGTAAAGTTTTCTTTTCAAATAATCATCTGAAATTTAAATAAATTTATTAATAAACATTTTATACGATTTCTTATAGTACAGGGTGTCCCAAATTGGTGTTTTGCACACAACTAGAAGAGATAGAAGAAAAGCAGTTAAGATGTTATTGTGTTGTGGTTTATAATGCTTATATGGGGGGAGTAGATCTTCTCGATTCTATGTTAAGATACTACCGAATCCAAATTCGATCCAAAAAGTGGTACCTACATGAGGGTATTTTTCCATTTCCTGGATTTCAGAATTCAAACTTGGTATCGCAGAAGTTTTGACCAGAGCTTATAGTTCAGAAAGAAAAAGGGGAAGACCAAGTACCAGCTTACAACCTCAACTGGATCTCAAAAGAAAGAAATATTTTTTTTCGCCAGTAAATAAGAACTAAGAACGGACAATTTGAATCATTTGCCAAGATTAAGTGAAGAACGACAGAGGTGCAAATATCCAGATTGTAAGGGAAAATCCCACATATTATGTGGAAAATGTTCAGTATTTTCATGTCTGAATAAGGATCGCAATTGTTTCATCAAATTTTACACGGAATAGGGCAAGATTTTCACTCTTTTGTTGAGATAAAATCTGAAAATATGAAATAAATTTGAATTTATACTTATTACTTTTATTTTATTTCCGAAATATGGGCCAAATTTGGTACGTCAAAAATTAACATTATTACTGCTATCTCATTTTGTGTCAAATGTGGCACAAGTCAAAGTTTGACATTTATTTCCTTTAAATATCTATAAATATTTTTTTGACAAGAAAATTAAAAATCATGCAGTAAGGGGTTGATTAAAGAAGAAGAAGAAAGAAATTTATTCATCCACAAAATTTACACAAATTTTACGAACAAAAAATGTATAAAACTTATCGGACTAGTCACATTATCACATATGGCAAATTTAAATATAACATTAGCATATAGGTATGTATATACGAGGGCAATTCAGAAACTAACCTCCGGTTGATTGAAAAAAATACACCAAGTTAAGTAAAAATATTTTAATATATACATCTTACAACTACATCTTTGCACTATTTTTCGACATAGTCTCCATAACGATTGAGGCACTTATCGTATCTCTTCACAAGCTTTGAAATTCCTTCTGCATAAAAATCACCCGCTTGTGCCTTGAGCCAGCCTGTGACCGCATCTTTGAGCTCTTCGTCGTCATCAAACCGCTGGGACCCGAGCCATTTCTTCATATGCATGAAGATGTGATAATCGCTTGGCGCCAGATCTGGGCTGTAAGGTGGATGGTTGAAAACGTCCCACTTGAAGGACTCAAGAAGGGCTGTTGTTCTGCGAGCAGAGTGAGGACGGGCGTTATCGTGCAAAAAAACGATACCGGAAGTCAGCATACCACGGCGTTTGTTCTGTATAGCCCGTCGTAATGTTTTTAGTGTTTCACAGTACACGTCTTGACTAATGGTCGTCCCACGTTCCATGAATTCAACCAACAACACCCCTTTGGCACATTTGGCGGGATTTTCTATTGCAGCACACATTTCAAACTGCCACAAAAACTAAACTAGCGCAGGTACGATGTTCACTCGACTACGGCTTGATGCCGACTGACCTGCTGAGTGTGTGAATGAACAGATGGCGCGCTACTCCCCCCACTACCCGCACTGTGACCAATCGGAGGTTAGTTTCTGAATTGCCCTCGTATATAAAAAAAAAATAAATAAAAATTTAAAAATTGATCCAATCAGAAATATCTCACAGTTGCTACAAAATTCCTAAGAATTTAAAAACTCATCAACACTGTAGAATGTTTTATCCATTAAAAATGTATAGACGGTTTGGCGGAAACATCTACTCGAAATATTGTTTTTTGAGATTGTTTTTAAAACTTTATTATAACATTTTATTCCTATAAAAGACGGCGCATGCTTAGATACTTCTAATCTAGAGAAAGGTTGTCGTAAATTTGATTTACCTCTAGTGTCGTGTAAGTGCATGTTTTCATTCATCTCAAACCTGTACTTATTATCCTCAATGTACAGTATTAATTGGAAAATCAAAAGGCTAGGAAGTGTTAGGATATTTGATTTCTTGAATAGTGGTTTGCAAGTAGCTGAACATGGAATACCATACATATTTCTCAAGACTTCCTTTTGAGTTATAAATGCTCTTTCAAAATAAGATGAACAACCCCAAAATATTAACCCATATTGAAGTACCGACTGGACTAAGCCAAAGTAAATCATTCGTAGTATTCCGAATGAGACTGTTTCTCTTAGGTTCCTTATTATATAACAACATGTGCTTAATTTTGCTGATACCTGATTTATGTGTGTTTCCCACGTAAGTTTTGAATCTATGGTTATACCCAAAAATTTTGTAGTAGTATAACTTTCAATTGATTTGCCATCCACGTGTAAATAGAAGTCATAATTTGGAGTTATATTTTTTGGTAAGAAACGCATAAAATGTGTTTTTGATACATTAAGTTCAAGTCCATTATTTTTACAGTATGTAGTAAATTCAGCAGAGGCAGCATTAGTATTATCCACTAGTTGAGTGGTTTCACTGTGGGACATGATAATATTGATATCATCAGCATATTGAACAATCTTATTTGGCTTTGAACACACCATATTTAAGTCACTCACAAAAATAAGAAAAAAATATAGGCCCCAATATTGATCCCTGGGGTACACCTATATTACATTGGAGTGGTTTCGATGTTATATTATCCACTGTGACTGTTTGAGTTCTATTATTGAGATAAGAAGCGGCCCAGTTGTATGGTACTCCACGCACCCCAATACCTTGCAATTTTCGAAGTAACAGCTCTCGATCAACCGTGTCAAACGCACGACTAAGGTCATAGAAAATACCCAATACATTTAATTTATCATTCAATGCGTTGTAAATAAATTCAAGACAGTCAGAAATCGCAGTAGCTGTTGATTTATTTTTTCTGAATCCATTTTGAATGACAGGGAGTAGCTGAAATTTTTCTAAGTACTTTGTCAATCTATTCGCATAAGCTGCTTCAAATATTTTAGAAAACTGACTCGAAACACATATTAATCGATAGTTTGCAATATCAGTTGCTGATCCCTTTTTTTTATAAATGGGGATGCCTTTAGATTCCTTTATGTCTGGAAATATTCCACATGTAAATGATTCATTTATCAAACAGGATAGTGGTAGTGCTATACAGGGTGCGGCAGATAAACGGTCAATTAGAAATATCTAGAGAACTAAAGGCATCTGAATTATGAAAGTTGGCATGAAGGGGTTTTGAATAATGAGCTATTCAATGAAAATATTGCTTCTTCGCGTAATTCCTTTTTTTCAAATGGGACACCCTGTATGTGATTATTTATTTTAGAAGAATATGTTGTCCACTATCGATATGTATTACTATTCCCTATACCTATCTCCTGCAGTTTTCAAATAAATCAGCTTTATACATTTTTGTCACAAAAAATTAATTTATCAAGTCGCCTATGGAATATTCTGACAAATGACAGTTATTGTTAATTTTTAATAGTCACCTTGTTGTATGCCGTTGTGTGAAGGGTATAATAATAGTTTGCCTTTAATTTTCTTAACAAAATAATAATGGCACATTTAGGATATACAAATGATGATTTTTTAAATTTAATTATGATTCACGGTGAGTATAACAAAATGGTATCCAGAACTTGCCGTGTGTTTGCTGAGAGATATCCTGAAAAGCCTCGACCAAATCATAAAACTGTAAAACGTTTGCTACACAACTGTTCCCAGTTTGGTCAGTTTAAAAGTTGAAGAAATAAGCCCAAGACCCATGTCGATAATGAGGATTTAGAAATAGACATCCTGGGATATTTTGCAGCTCATCCAAATTCATCCTTAAAAGAGTCTATAAATGTTTGGAAGTTGATGGGCAGCACTTTGAACATTTTTTGAATTAACAAGCTAGTACCTTATTATTTTTGATAGTATCTGTATAATTGTTCAATGTTTAACCGAGTGTTTAACTCAATAAATTAATACCACATAGCCTATAAGAAAATTAATTTTTTGTGACAAAAATGTATAAAGCTGATTTATTTGAAAACTGCAGGAGATAGGTATAGGGAATAGTAATACATATCGATAGTGGACAACGCATTCTTCTAAAATTAATAATCACATACAGGGTGTCCCATTTGAAAAAAAGGAATTACGCGAAGATTGTGGATTTCGATTTTATTCCAATTTTGACAGCACCCTGTATAATAAAAAAGGTAACTTCACAGTGTAAACGATAAAGCGGTATGTGGTAAATAGTTCCTAAGAAATTTAAACTTTTATTCAAATTACATTAGAGGATATTGAATTTTATGTACATGGTAAAAAAGTGCCATTTTCATATAAAAAACATTACAACTCAAAAACGGTTCAAAATAGGTATAGGGAAGTATCAACAAAAAATGGTCAGAATAACATAAATATTCCTAAAATTCAAAAATATACAGGGTCTTTCATTAAAAATTACAAAGTTATGTGCGACTTCCGGTATAACCGGAAGTAGAATGGTGACGGCAATATTTTCATTGAATAGCTCATTATTCAAAACCCCTTCATGCCAATTTTCATATTTCAGATACCTTTAGTTCTCGAGATATCTCTAATTGACCGTTTATCTGCCGCACCCTGTATAGGTAGCAACCTGTTTCAGCACTTTAACATCAATTTCATCAACACCAGCAGCAGCTTTAGAAGCTGTTTTTAATATAACAGATGTAATTTCTTCTTCAGTAGTAGGAAATAAAAAAAAATTTGAATTGAATTGGTCAATATTTACATTATTATTAACGACTGGTAGTTTATTTTCCTGTACAATATTTATGAAATAATTGTTGATTTGATCAGCTTTATGATGATTTTGTGATTTACCATTGTTATTGAAAGATATAAGATTTTTTGTCGATTGATAGTTTTTACCTCTATTCTTATTAATTAATTTCCAACTGTCCTTCATTATGTTACTGCTATTTCTGAAACGATTATCATTATGTATTTTTTGATGTTTTTTGACAATTGTTTTATATTCTTGTATCTTAAAAAATATTGAGGGTTATTAAGTTCTTTCCTCAATCTATTCATCTGACACAATTGATCGTGCAAACCTTTAATATGTGGTGAAAACCATGTTTTTTGTTTGAATCTGTTAACCATTCTACGTTTTAAGAAAGTAATATTATAATAATATAGAAAAGTGTCATAGAAAATTGAAAATTTTTCCCTAAAATCACAAGCCATATATAGATCGCTCCAATCTATATTAGCTAATATGTTCTGAAAAGTCAGTATGTTGGTATCACCTAAATTTCTGGTAAACGTAATTTGAGAATTATTTTCAGTTGATCCAAAATCAAAAACACATAATTGATAAGTATGAGTATAAGAAAAATATTTAAAAAAAAACGTTATAGAAACTTTTTATAGATATAATATTAAAGAGTTCAGTGACACAGGACACCCTGTATATTTTCACGTTTTTAATTCTCTTTCACCTGATATGATATGGGTGTCCCATTTGAGAAAAAAAACATAAGTTTGCATTAAATTCTTTTAGTGAGTCCCATAGCAAAAAAATTCTGTGCGCCACTGAAATCTTCAATATTACATCTATAAAAAGTTTCTATAACGTTTATTTATATTTTTCTTAATTAAGAAGTTATAGTAGGACCTTGTAGTTTAGGATAGTTTTTAATAATCGCCCTGTATCGTCCAACTCCAAGGAGTTACGAAAGATTTAATTAGGCCATCGTTACTTTAACAAAAAAAGAAGTCATAACATCTCAACTGCTTTTCTTCTATCTCTTCTAGTTTACGAGATACCCTGCAAAACACACCAATTTGGGACACCCTGTACACTTGGAAACTGATTGTGTAGAGATAAAAGGAAAAATAAAATATTTTTTTAAAAGTAATAGTTATTTTCCTAACAAGTGCGGAAAGTGATACTTTCCCGCACGCGACTGCAGTTGACCCGAACGACGCAAAGCGGAGTTCGGGCAAGCGGTCAAGGGCGGGAAAGACACTTTGCGCATGAGTTAGGAACATTATTTTTTCTACGACCGTATATACAAAAAAGTATATTAACCCCTTTTTTCAAAATTCATTTTATTTCAACATACATATAAAAAACTTAGACCAAAAACTATTATTATTATTATAAATATTGATATTAGAAACACAATTTGTTGCATTCTGTGAATTACTTAAAATTGCCGGTCCAGTGGAGTTATTTGGTGTTAACTGGTGAGTGAATGACGTTGATGAGGATGGCATCGTTTGCAGGTCACATAAAGATGACGATGAAGGTGACGGCAACAATTTTAAGTCATTTGTAGATGAAATAATTTCATTTGATATATTTTTCTTATATCAAACCCGGGTGGTTTGATAGTTGTTTTGTGACACTACTTTAAAGAATTTACAAGGTATATCAAAATATTTTCATTATTTTATATTTTCAGAAAATTAAAAATGCAACAAAAAGCTAGAAAACAATATGTTGATTTTATTTGATGGACTATTTATTCACCTGGTGTAAGAATAGTTATAACTTCCGAAGTAAAAAACTATCTAATAAGGTCAAAATTTGCATAATTTTACTTTCCCGCACTAGTGCGGGAAAGTGACACTTTCAAAGCTAAAATGCGTGCGGGAAAGTGGGTTAAAGCGCACGGTAGTAGAAAAAATAACTTTTTCATTGAAAATTCACATTCATTCACCCATCAAACTGCCCTCGTAATTTCAGTCATTCAAGATCAAAGAATAAAAATTACTCACCTCTACTCCACTGAGGTCTTACGTATCCTTTCTTCACGTGTAAGTCATCATCTGAATCATAGCAATCATCTGTTGGGAGCAAAGGTGCTTTCGTCATCATGTAGATCGGTATGTGGTTTTGTAATTGGGCCCTTTTCATCTGTCCACCTTCTGCCACTTTTGTATCCCTATAAATAACATTTCGTTAAACAAGGATACAACACCCCGAGACTTTCCTTCGAAACTAAGTACAAAAAAGGAAAAGATAGTGAAACCAGGGGGGTAAAAGACCGACAAAAAGAATCTTGTGTAATAAATGAATGGCCCACCTAAAAAATTTTGTACTTACGATGATTCACTTTGTTTGGCAATTTTCGCTTTATTTTTAGCCAGCATTCTCTTCTTTTCGGCTTCCTCCTTGGATTTCTGTAGCTTTTCTTCTTTTTCCGCAATAACTTGTTTGTGTTTCTCTTGTTTCAACTTCTGCATTTCCAACAATTTTTCTTTCTCCTTTTGAATCAACTCCCTCTGTTGTTGTGCCTACAAAGTTCAATTATAAAAAAAACATATTTCAAATGGGAAATCTTCTACATACTTTCAGTTGTTTCTCCTCTCTTCTGCGTCTCTTTTCTTCAGCTTGCGCTTGCAGTAAAGCTTCCTTTTTCAATTGCGCCTCCTGTTCCTTTTCCTGTCTCCTTTTTTCCCGTTCCCTATATTCGGCTTGTGAAGCTTTCAGAGCGCTCAAAGTTTTGGTGGATAAACAACTTTCATTGCTCGAAGACGATTGCGCAGTCGGTGTCATTCTATTTATTCTTGTCGTACTGCAAGTTTTCGGAAGGAATTTAGTGGCAAACGGAGTGTAATGTTTGGATTTAACTTCGCTATTTTGATCTTCGGCAATTGGAATTTTGGAAGAATTTTTACTTCCGCTGCCGAGTTTTTCGAATGCTTCGACTTTCTTTTTTGTAGATGTCTTGTCGAAAGGACTGAATATTTCTTTGATCTGTTGTTTCTTCGACTTTGTTTTAGGTGGAGTTTTCCATTGACTCTGATCTGTATCTTCGACAAAAATAAATTATTTAAATATGCAAAAAGTACAACACAAATCTATGAATCAATGAAGCACCACTCACCATCATTTTGAACTAATGTTGGTTTTTCTACTACCATTGTTTTATTTAACGCAGGAACTACAACCATTGTAGAACTCTGAATTTCTGCACCTTCTGTATCGTTACTTTCCAAATTAGACACTGCATCTTCATACTCAGTTTGGGCACTCTTATTTTCTTCCTTGTCATCAGATGAGGAATTTGATTTCGATCTTTTGGGAATCTGCAAAGTAGATTTTATCAGCAAAAATTACCACAATTTCACAGAAATTTACCTCTTTGACTTTGGATTCTTTAATTTGTCTCTTGGTTTGTTTTGTTTTCCCAGCCGGTTCGTTTTTGTTATCGTTGCTTTCCACTTCTGCATTTTCTTCTGCTTTTTTCTTCTGTTGTCGTGTTTTCGTTCGCGTAGATCTTGTAGTTTCACTGCTAATCACTGGTTCTATGTCATTCGTTTTCTTTTCATCATCGATATCTTTATCATCTGTTATATCTATCATAGTAACAGTAGTGTTTTGAATTATTATATCAGACGGTTTACCTTTATCCACCTTAAAAAAAATACAAATATGAATTAGAGATGTGGGCAGGGAAATAAGACATACTTACTTTGAGTTCCTCCTCATAATTTTTTTTTGTTTTGGTTCTGGTTGATTTTTTAACAGCTTCTAAACGTTCTTCTTTGATTTTCTTTTTTTTCGGTGGCAGCATAGTTGGAGCTGGCATTTCATCAGTCTCACTTCCTAAAAAGAATGGAATTCAAATTTTTACTGGAAATTGTTTAAAAGAAGCAGATACATACTTGTTACATCAGACGTAGATGAAGCCAAAGACATTTTTTCTACTTTAATTTTAGGAATACTGATGACGGTATCAGTAGTTACGGTACTATTTTGTCTGGTAGATCTCTTGGGCATAATAGAAGTATTGGGTTCTATATTTTCCTTCATTCCTGTAGATTGATCTGAAAATTGAAGCATATTTTTACTTATAACAATAAGACCTTTTAGTTTTGTAATTTATTTACCATTTCCTCGTAACAGTTCTGTTTGTTTCTTTAAGTAACCTAAATCTCCAGTTGCTACAAATTTGATATAGTTAACCAGTTTCTCATTAAAGTTCTGAAATTTGAAAACAGTTATAATAATAATATATCATTTATTTATCAAAGATAATACACAAATCTATATAATATTAGAGTCAAATAATTACATCCTTCTAACATCTGTACTATAAATAAGCTAAGATAAAGGCACATATAAGAGATAAAAAACAACAACAAAAACATAATATGAAAAAACCAAATGGAAAAATGAAATAAAAAGTTAAAGTAGATTGTTCAAGGTTTCTAATTTATTGGCATTCAACGGCCAAAAACTAATTTTCGCTTCATATATCTGATATAAGATCTAATGATTAAATGTACTTACTGTATCTATTTTATGTAGTTCCTGAAATAATTTACAATCTGAATCTTTAAATAAATCTTGTATCGACATTTTTCCAAATGATAATGGTTCACCCATAGAGAAATAATATATTTATATAGAATTTGATTTTGTCTATGGGTTCACCTAATACTAACAAGCACCTCAACAACTTATTTCAAATATACTAACGGCTTTTTAACTGGCAGTGTTGACAAGTGACAGGCTCTCAAAATCTCAAAAGGATTATTTCTCTATGCTGTACACCATTATACTTATGTGTACACCATGTGTACACTCTCTATATTTATCTATGAAGCACACCATTTGACAAAATGAGCGTATCAACCATAGAGAAATATAATATAGTATATTTTGTCTATGGTATGAACTATGAATTTCTGTGGATTAGTACAACAACAAATAATAAATTAATAATATCATATGTTTATGTTGTCGTGGGCAAATTGAATTTTAAAGGAAAGTTGAAGTTAGTATTGTGGGGTTAGTTTATTTGATTTGCAATGCTATAAACCTGTAATAAGGAGGTTCACATGGAGGGCATTCTGTGGAAATGGACTAATTATTGGAATGGTAATTATTTTGGGCAAGTTAGTTCACCTAATACTAATATGAATATGTTAATATTCCAGGATGGCAGACAAGATGGTTTGTATTAGAGAATGGAGCATTGTCATATTACAAATCACAGGATGAAGTTAATCAAGGGTTTAAAGGTTCCTTAAAAGTTCAAGCTTGTGAAATAAATGGTCAGTTTATATGTTTATTATGTATTCAATTATATAAGTCAAATTTTTTTCGTAAGATCTTGCACTTTTCTGTTTTAATATAAACAGTATGCAATATTTTATAGTTAGTCATTTGGATAATACTAGAATGGATCTTGTAATTCCTGGAGAACAACACCTTTATCTTAGAGCATCTACATCCCAGGAAAGACAGCAGTGGTTAGTAGCATTAGGAACAGCAAAAGCATGTGTTCAAAGAAATGGAAAAAATATTGGTGAGTATTTAGATCATTTCATTCATATACATTCTAACTCAATTATATTGTTCAGTTGATCCAAATCCAGATGCTCTGAAGTCAAAGAAATCAGAATTAAGATTATATTGTGATTTGTTGATGCAGCAAGTTCATGTCATCAAAGCATCAGCACAACATGACAATGGTCCTGATATAGAGGTAAAAGGAAATATTTTATTAGTTTCAACAAAATATGCTACCATAATCCATTTTTTAGAAAATGGACGAAGCTACTAGATTTTTAGGTGCCACTTGTGATACATTTATTAAAACTCTTGAGGAGTGTATGAATCTCTCGAATGTTGATGTTAAAAATCCATTGACTCCTGTCAATGAATTACCATTTCCGTTGCCAAATTCAATTCCATCCAGTCGAAAAGTGAGTAATTGTCCAAATTTCTTTTTGTCTTGAAAAATCTGCACTCAAATGCATCGTCTGTCTATGTTGAATGTCGGTTAATATTTCGTTTCCTTTTATTTTCAGAAATATTTACTAAAGGCCACATCTCCAGACTTATAGATGGTTGCATTTGTATTGTTGTTATGTATTTATCCTAAATAGTGTTTATATTTATACGATTTGTATTTATTCATCTGAGCTTTAATTAAACCGTTCATTTCATTTTGTAAAGGTGAATTAGGATGTTGCTAGATGTATTCAACAGTGTTTTCTTGAAGATCAATTTTTTTCTAATTGGTTTTTATAGTCTGTTCATACTTACAGTGAAGTAGCGTAGCTAACTAGATCCTTGTTAAGTAATATCTATATGCAAAGTGGATATGTTTTATTTACATATTCTTTTATACAAAAAAGTCATTAGGTCAAATTGACAAAGTCAATATATTGTCCGTTCGGGGGCCGCCGTATTCTTGACTCCAGTAGAAAGGACAACATTTATTTTCTCTTGGGAAGCTTCAAGAATACGTCCCCCTTTCGTTGAACATAAGAAACCCAAAAGGATTCTTATTGAATATTTTTATATTTTATTTTTGTAAATTATTTATATATTTATTTATTTCAAGGTAATTGTTATAAGTTTTTTAAATAAATTTATGATTTCATCTAGAAAATCGTTTTAGTTTATGTTGTCGGTGTAAATTAATAAATTATAACAAAAAATTACATGGAACAATTAAAATAAAAACAAGCAGGTGCCTTTACTATAAATCTTTTTTGTCGTTTATTTTATTTTCTATTTTGACATATAGCTAACCTTAAATTTGATAAATAAAATCATCAGGATCGTATTCAGCCAAATTCGAAAAGGCTATGAAACTAATAATTTCCAGCTTCTTCTTCTAACTGAAAATACTTGAGAACTTTCAAATTACTGATGTTTTTCCGTGTATCCATGCATATTTTTGTATTATTCAAATAAATAAAACAACAAGATTAATATTCACTTTTCATAAATAATAATTGACCGTGAACAACAAAGTACAGACCTGACGAGAACTGTCAGTGTGACAGTAGAAAAAGACGTAAGACACATTGCCGATAAGAAAGTCCGCTTTCATGCCTTTCATAGTATTTTGAACTCTCGATTGGTAGGCTGCGCTTGCTCGTATTCTAAACATCAACCAATCAAATATTGGGGTTAACGTTTGTAATACATTTAAACGGTTCATTATTGTTATATTTTGATTATAATTAATCAAAGACCTGCTTTTTTCCATCTCTTCCTACGTAATGTGTTAGAAGAACATCAACAATCGATGACGCACACCAAGAAGGGTATTAATATTTCTTTATGGGGGAAGTTATTAGATTGGGAGTGTGTTCCGAAAAGGGTCGTGTTCAGAGTTGGAGTTGATTGACTCTTATATTGTGCTACTCGCAATTTGCCGAAAACATGCGTGTTTTGGTGCCATCAAACCATAATGTAAGCTATATTTCTGTGGTTGATATTAGTAGGCAACACATTTAACACATCTGTCAGTGGTTAATTCAAAGTATTGCCGGTAGTTGATTTGTTTACCTTGGTTTACCTGTTTGAGGTAGTGGTTTTCACAGTGTACAATCTAAATATGTAATTTTGCATAAAATAAAATTCAATATATTTTGTATGCGTGTCGTCGTGTCCAATCGAATAATTACAGAGCATTAAAAAATTTTGTTTTGGTGTGGGTGGTCGTTATCTTCAGAATGTACATGAAAATGTTTTATAAAATCGTCATCAAAAATGAATAATGATCAGTTTTGTATATCATTATATTAAATTATATGATAAGAATTGAACGAATTAAAAGTTGTCATTCAAATAAATAGTTAATTATGAACGAAAGTGATTTTAAAAGTATTTTGGCCACCACCGCCTCGATCTGTACAATTTTACAATTTTTGACTGGAACGTAAGTATTTATGCATGTTATATTCAAATACAATGCATTCTATCAACATTTAGTCTATACCAAATCCTAACTGATTAACTACCACTGATTCTGTCCTTAAAAAATCTAGAATGAAGTGGGCTTTTTTCAAATAACAGTATACATTTATTGATGCTCAACTTATCCCTAAAAAGTTTAGGAATTAACTAATTCAAGATTTCCCAATAATCCCAATGTCATAAATATAGTTCCAAATATCCTTTAAAAAGGTATTACTATAGTATTAGTTCCACCTTATCTTTGATAAAATATTAAAATTGAACTAATTGAAATGGTATTTTTAGAATTTGTTTTTTAAGCAATCTTATCTAGGTGTACTAAGGCAATTTTGAATGGAACCATTATCAATTTTATAGAAAGATATATTTTGTAAATCCTGAAATAATTTACAGAGTGTATAATGTTCAACTACTAGGATTCTAAAGTAGGAAGTTTATTATTATTATCAAAAACAATTATTCATAAAAATAGGTTGGCTTATGTCATGGATTAGTTATTATTTATTAATATATATTTTTTTGTTTCAGTCTCACCTGCCAAAAAGTAGTTCAGAATAAAAGCACAGGAGACATATCTGCATTCCCATTTGTCAGTGGTTGTCTCTCAACCAGTTTATGGCTTAGATATGGTTTCCTAATCAACGATAGTTCTATAATCCTGGTGAATACTGTGGGTGCCACACTCTTCTTCGCTTATGTTATAACTTTTTATTTATATAGTATTAACAAAGTGAGTATACAATACCTTATACTTATTCAAACATAATCAACTTACATTTTTTTTCAGACAACTATTATTCGTCAATTTTTATTCTGTTTATTCCTTTTAATTACAATCCTACTTCATATCCACAATAACAGAGACAACTCTGAAGTTTCGAGAGTACATTTAGGACTGATGTGTTGTGGAGTAACAATACTATTCTTTGCTGCTCCTCTTGCATCCCTTTTGCATGTGATAAAAGTGAAGAGTACAGAAAGTCTGCCATATCATCTTATCTTCTCTACTTTCATTGTCAGTTTACAATGGTTGATTTATGGATTGGTATTAAAAGATAAATTTGTTCAAGTAAGTTGAAACTGATTGAAAACATTGAGGTTATGATTGCTTATGATGGTTTTTTTACAGATTCCTAATTTTATAGGATGCATTCTTTCTGGATTTCAGTTGAGTTTGTTTTTAATATATCCAAAAAAGGGGAAACAGTATTCAAATGTTTAAGAATTTGATAGTATTAAGTGTATTTTAATTTACTTGTGATAACAGAGAATAATAAACGTGGTTCAAGTCTGAAATGTGGTCTTTATTTATGTGATGAAGATGTTTTGCTTGCCTAACTTACACATGAAAGAGGTCTTAGGAAAGGAAGACGTCTCGTTAAATAAAATAAAACAACAATATTACAACTGGAGAATACATTTATTAAAACTTACAATACTTATACCTAAAAATCTGGAATATATTAAACAACATAAAAGTAATGTAGAGTATATCATATAACAAATAACGCAACGAACAATATAATTCTAAAATTGGTCCTTTAAATAAATTGTACTTTAATATATTCGATTAAAAATAATCTCTAAATATATGTTTCAAGAGAAAACAATAAAATATCTATAGGTGTACGGAAACCACGGGATAAAACAAACGAAAAGTCTGTATTTGTTTTATATATCACCGGATAAGTTTCACGACACTTTTGTAGGTGTAGGACGATGTGGCACTGAACATAAAGTTTTTGTAGGTCCCATAGTTTCGTAGTATCCTTTTTGAACATACATTAAAGACTCTTAATTTATAAATCATTCGTAACCTTATATAATAGAAACTTGACGACATATTTTTTAATGTTACTTTCAAAAGAAGTAACAAAGGGGTGTCATAAGCTTTGTACTTCTTTTGTTACATATATACTTATCTAACTAGGTACATACTAACTAACACACATGCACACAGAGTATTATTTGATTACTTGCTTTTTTTGAGCTAAATTTTTATTTATATGATTAGTACGTATAGTATCTCAATAGTTATTCACTACAGTATAAAATTGTAAAGTTTACGCTAGGTGAAGATGATTATCCAACAATATCAAATATTCAAAATCGTATATAGATCTTTTTGTGTACACTGATAATAAATGTTTTTAACAATTTTAAATATTGGATTTTTGTTGATAATAACGTTGCTTTGATCAGGTTATATTTTCGAAATGACTAAAAAATGTATTAAAAAAATCACCTCGAATAAAATCAAATCAAAGCAAATCACTCAAATATATTTATAAAGTTATAACAAATATTTATTTTAAATTATTTCACACAGACGAAAAATCTGAAAAGTTAATCTAAACGGTACAAAAATCAACCTTTCTGACATCTCGGAACCAATTTACTACTACGAGGAATGTCACTATATTTAGAGCCATTTGAGGCGTAAAACAAAATTTGAAATTTGTAAAAGTTTTAAACTGAAAATTAAGAATTCCTAAATGTTTGCAACTCTCATTACATATATCAAAAGATGAAGTTAGCTAATTTCAGATAAGACATTTGAAGAGCTAACAGCTAGTTACCAAAAGGCCATTAGAATTTAAAGTTTGAAGAGTTGGTACCACTGTCTGTCAACGGTCGACATCTATAATACGAAAAATTATACGAGCTCGCCGGTTAAATTATTATCTAATATAAATGCATTGTGTTAATATTTTTCTAGTGAAATTGATAGTGTTACCATTACTCTGCAGAATTACTAATTGTTGAACCGGTAAGTTTAATATTAGATATATTTTTTGTTACACAATATTTCACGTTAGAATACTGCCAATATACACCTACCTCGTAAAAAGTTTATAACTCTGCTAGTAGACGAACAATCTGTCTGGTACAATAAACTTTTTTCTTAGGTAACGTACTGTTTCAGTTGTAATGCGTTTCTGATAAATCTGGGCGACTTTCTCCAGGTTTCGGTTATATTGAAACAGCAAAGTTTCGGTTTTAATTGCATTTCTTCGAAGCACTTCAAGTTTTTATTGTAGTTGGCTATGACTCTTCACGAGCCCGAAGAAGTGTTTTTATCGTTTTCTACTTGTTCATTTTTTGCTGTTAATCAATTTCATTTCATGGTACAAAATATCTTGTTTTTTACTGAAGTAAAAATGTAACAAATTTCAAATTTTGAATCCATACATTAATCTAGCTATTATTACATACTATCTATTACTTCTACTAAAATTACATCTAATATTTTGGCGTAGAATATTTAGCAGTCAAGTTGGAATATCCACACTGCAGCATTTTCAATTCTACGTTTTTCTAACCAAACTTTATTTACAAGTAAAATATTCAAGACAGAAATGTCAGTTTCGTTAAAAAATCGTACAATGAAAATAACACTTTATAAAGGGGATAGTTAGTCCTATAATCACCCTATACCAGTGTTAGTTCTCCCGGCAGTTCCCCATATACAAAAGCGTATTAAAATATACGGGGGTTAGTCAGAAATACATTGGCAATCGAAGATCCTAATCATCTAGACATGCACTACTTAAATTAATCTAAAAGTTATTGAATTCAGAACCGATCTGGTTCTGTAGTTGCGTTTATATCCGAGACTTTGGCGCTAGACAGCGCCTTTTCCTACAATCTTTCAGTAATGGTCAATTTAGTGTCTCCCTTGAGGGTCGGGCTGCGGACTGCGTACGAAATTAGAATACCAAGTGCTACCAGTACCATACCTATCGCATTTATGATGATACCTTCCTCTTTCCATTCGGAGTAACTGTCTCTGAAATAGGGTTAGGTTAGGGTTAGAGGATATATTTACAAAATGTTATATACACATTGCAAAATGTCATTAATTTTTACCCACTTTTATTAAGAACCACAGAGTCATGCAAAGCAATAGTAGAAATCAGGTAACAGGAAAGAATGCAGGGCCATATAGCGCTAAGGGAGGGGTATAGATGGATTTAAAATTATAAAATATTTTATTTAAAAAATATATACAACTAACGTGCAAATATGAAAAAAAACATAGCTATACATACATAAAGCAAAAGTAATTTGGAGTAATAGAAGATTTGCAATTTTTCATTACAGATTTTTCGACAAAGGAAACTGCATGATTTATAAAGCTATGACACATTATTTTATAAGAAAACGAAAGGTCTAACATGAGCGAATCAACATAATTATACAGGGTGATTCATTAAGAATGTCTAATATCTGAACTGTAGATTCTAGACCTCAAAATATGATGATTCTGCTCGACATACCTTATGCAAATATTGCTAGTTTCCGAGATACGGGGTGTTCAAAATTTAAATTTTGATTTTTGCAATAATTTTTTATATTTTCACAATTTCTCTTTGAGAATTGGCAATTTTACGTTTTTTGCATGAGGAATCATAATTTGCACTCTAATTTAACATTGCTAATAGAGGGCGCTAGTTACACTTGTTTGTGTTAATTATCGAGTTCTTTGCTTCTTAAATATGTAACAACAAATTTGTAAACAAAAATAAAAAACTTCAAAGCAAATGCTCAAAATGCCCACCATTTACTTCAATACACTTTATGATCCGGTTTCGTGAAAATCTCTATCAAAATCACATTCGTGAATTAAGCCGTGGTTTAATTTTTCGTTTTCTTTTCAAGTAGGCTTGTGTCGCTATTAGACAGTTTGTGTAGAGTTAATTTTTCGTTTTTTTTAAATAGGCTTATGTCACTTTTAGACAGTTTGTGTAGAAGCAAAAATTGGATAATAATAAGAATAAGTAATACATTAGTATACCATTTATTAACAATTTAGTAATTAACAAGTGTAATAGTTATTTATCAAATAATGCCTAGACATTATAGTGGTCCAGCTGTGGCTCGAAGATATTCACAATTATACACAAATCGAAGGCAACCCAATTACAAACTGTACCGAAATCCTTACAACCGCTTAGGTGAAACGGGGTCTTTACGCTCTAAAACTGAGCACGGTGCTACAAAAAAAATCACTGCCGATGAAGAGGATGAAATTTTAATTTGTGTTACGGAGAATCCAGATATCAGTACTCGCCGATTAAGTCTGCAAACAGGTATAAGCCAATCATCTATTTTTAGAATACTGAAGAGGGAAAAATTGCATCCATATCATTACACTCCTGTTCAGAATTTATTACCTCAAGATTTGCCTAAGCGTCTACAATTTGCCCATTTTTTGCAAGATAAACAAAATGTTAACCCAGATTTTCTGGATACAATTCTTCTTACTGATGAGGCAACATTTACCAGACGAGGAATATTTAATTATAAAAATAATCATTTGTGGGATTCTGAAAATCCACATGCTATGAGGGAAACACATTTTCAGCACGAGTTTAAGGTTAACATTTGGTGTGGTGTAATATGTGGGTATTTAATAGGTCCTTTCGAACTGCCAACCAATTTAAATGGACCTCTTTATTTAGATTTTCTTCAAGAACATTTACACGAATTACTAGAGGATATACCTCTCGCTTTAAGACAAAATATGTGGTTTTTGCACGACGGAGCACCACCACATTATTCTTTACAAGTTCGTCAATACTTAAACGAACAGTTTCCGCATCGATGGATTGGTCGTGAGTAACTATGCTAGGACAGTTCGGCCTCATTTTCGCGATTTTAACAT
>CAJUYH010004636.1:8687-26337 GCA_910591685.1 Galerucella tenella | reverse complement strand
TTATTGATCACATCAAGAAGAACATCGTCTTCACTTGATGATGATGAACTATGTTCAAATATTTCCATAAAATCATTAGCCTTCATTTGGTAAATATTTCATTTGAAAAGTGAAAAATCCAAAATAAATAACACACAATAAACAAATATCTGCCCCTAAACTCTGCGAATTTTCAAAATAGCTCCCACCCTTCTCCTTTGCGAATGATTTGAGCATGCGTGAAAAATAATCCGAAATTCATCCTAGCTCGTGGCTGGGGACTGACTTAGACGGTTTCCGAACCGTCCCAGAACTCCTCCTAAATAAACTCGAACGCGAGTGTCAGAACCATCCTGTTAAAACCCGAACAAGCCAATTTCGACTGGGCAAACTCCGGATAGTCTTAGAATTGCATGAACCCGAATAAAGCTGCTTTCTCTTGTTTTTATCTCTTTAGAGAACTGGCACACAAACATACAAAAGCTTAATTTCAACACGAACCGTCGCTTTCCCGAGTTCCATTTGCTGTCAGACTTACAATTTTAAGAAAATAAATGAAATTATAAATAAATTTATTTCTTATTATGTATTTGAAGAAGGGGAAGGAAACATAATCATTGCATTCACCCTTCCCCTAAAAATAATTCTTTAGCGTTGGGCGGCGGAAAGCATGTATTATTATTAGTGAAAAACTCCGTCACTCTTGCGTAAATTATGAAATTTCTGGCTACACTGTTATAAATACGGACATTGGTTTTTGATTGGATAAAAAATGCCATTTTGTCTGTCCAAAAACCAAGTTTTTTCAAGGAGATATATTTAATAATTACAAATATTATCCCATTAAGTTCGTGTATATAAAAATAACGTTTGTGTTTCCGAAAACAATATACAGGGTGTCCCAAATAAGAGTGACTGATTTTAAACATAAATGCCCACCTTATTAATTGCTCCAAAGAGATGGGGTTTTCACTAGTTCCACTAGTTTATCGAAGAGATTTTTTTAGGCTTGGCTGGCATTTCATCCCATCAACACAGGGTGTTTTACTAATGTTAGTCAAAAAATTCAAAGGAGAAAATATGTATTATTTTAAATGGAACACCCTATAATTTTTGATCTCATTCGAGAGAGCAATCATTCTCCATGTATAGTTTTCTATCTTTTGTTTCATTAACCACAAAGATATTCGAGGTTTCATGTAGTAGTACATTTTTAATTAGTAATTTCATATGAACGTATTTTGATGCCTTAAATCAACTCATGCTTTGACCGTTTGACGCATAACAACAAAATCACCAATTTTGACCACCACATTATTCGTTAATAGCACGAGATTCATTAAAAACGTTTTTTAATGATAAGTGGATTGGTCGAGCTGGACCGATTGAATGGGCACCGCGGTCTCCTGAATTAACTGTCCCAGATTTTTTTCTCTGGAGATATGTGAAGGATAGGTGCTACAATCCTAAGCCTAACAATTTAGCAGAACTAAAAAATAATATCAGGAACATTATTGAAAACATTCCGCAAGAAATGTTAGAAAATTCATTTTAAAATTTAAAATTTCTTTACAGTTATGCACAAACGAAGAGGGTAGGCATATGCAGCATTTATTGTAACTTTTTTGTTCTTTCTCCTTCATGTTTTCTTACTAAATAAACTGTTTGTCAGATTTGTTGGCAATTATTCACGTAATTAAAAATGTACTACTACATAAAACCTCGAATATCTTTGTTGTTGATGAAACAAAAGATAGAAAACCATACATTTTTGGAAAGGGGAATGATTGCTCTTTCGAATGAGATCAAAAATTATAGGGTGTTCCATTTGAAATAATAAATATTTTCCCCTTTAAATTTGACCAACATTAGTAAAACACCCTGTGTTGATGGGATGAAATGCCAGCCAAGCATAAAAAAATCTCTTTGATAAACTAGTGAAACTAGTGAAGACCCCATATCTTTGGAACAGTTAATAAGCTGGTCATTTATGTTTAAAATCAGTCACTCGTGTTTGGGACACCCTGTATAATTTTGTAATTTATGGATTCTGTACAATGCGTAGGAATCGAATTTTATTTATAGAAAAAAAAATATTTACAAATTTTGGCAGACAAAGACATCACAGAGACGAGTTCACCTAAGACAACACACGATATTCTGCCAAATCACTTTGAATAATCGATTTAGGGCACGAGATGGTACATTTTAGTTGTATAATTTTTTTTTAGCTCATTCTACTTAACTACTTATTTTGAGAATTGATGTTTAATTAAAATTTTTGTGTTACTGCGAATCAAGTTTTTTTCGGTAAAAGCCAAATTTTTCTCGAGAATTCCGCAAATTGAAATTGTTTTATTTATTTAAAAACCTGATGCTGACGTCCAATCTAGTAATCTTCTTTTAGACCAACTAAAACATGTAATTGGTTCCACCAATAGAGTACACGCATATTTCATATTTTGCTTGGATATTAATTTATAATAGTGAATATGATATCAAAAATTACTAATAATAGGAAATAAACCAGTTTCCATTGGAAATTACCCCCAAATTTTAAAATAAAATTCAAATTTCAATGCACTTTCCGACCACAACCCGAGGATTTCCGAACGCTACCGATGATGTCATATCTCTTGTGTTTACTTATGTCAATATGGCCGGTATTGCATTAGGTTATGTGTAGCTGTATGTTTATATTGTATTTTAATTAACTATTAATTGCTTCATCGACGTAAAAATATCATTTATATTTTTGTTTGAGACCATTACGTGTTTGTGTGTGCTTTTTTTATTTCTAAAAGTCAACGTAAAGTGGAAAGTGGTCATAAATATTCGATATTTCCGAGGATATTTTAAAACTTTTGGAAGAATATATTTTATTTACTAGTTCAGTGTTCAGTGACGATTCTTTCATATTTTGTGAGTAAATATATGATGGCTAGCGAAGGTTTTGTAAAAGCACAAACTGATAACTTGCCCAAAGTAGACTCATTTATGCTGCTTAAATTTATGAAGTCAAACAGCTGCTTTAATGCAGAGGAAATAGGAGAAGTTAAAGCATTATCGTAAGTACGATTTAAACTATGTTTTATTTATATAATATATACCAACCATATTTCGATGTGTGGTCGTAAGAAAATGATGTTTTTATGGTTGATTCCCAGACATATAGGTACATAACCTCAAACTATTTAAGAATAAAAATTACCAGCATAGAAGTAGGTACTTACATTAAAATGGTCTTCACAAACAAAAGTAATGCCCTTCTCTTAGGTGTATTTTTGCTTGAGCCACCAGGTAAAGTAACAAATATTTTGTCTGGTTTTAATAGACGTTGATTTACACACTGGAAAAATGCAATATTTGGAATACAAAGTTAATAACGTAAAGAAATGACGTCACACCATGGGGCAGCCATGTTTATGACGTAAAGCGCGTTTTGGCGGACATTCAAATTTTATGATTTTTAAAGTCGTTTTAAAAGTAAAGTTTATATATTTTTTTAAATAAGCATGCAAGGTGTTAGGAGACCTGATAAAGCGCCAATTCCCACCAATAGCAAAATTTATGCTTGTACCCTATTGTGAATGGTAACTAACATTAGCCATAGTAATAAAACTAGGCTCCTCCAGTTTTTGAACCATTCTTCAAAATTTTCGCGGTGAATTTTAAAAACTATGCCTGTATCTTCAACAAAATTGTCCTCCTCCTCCATGCGTAGTAATATATCTTGAGCCCTCGAACAGTTTTCTTGCACAGTATTATTTTGCCAAAGATGTCAAAGATAATAGTTAAATACTATTATAATTATTGTATTTTTCAAAGTTCAGACACTAATCTGGCGAATGCGAAATGCTGCAGTTTCACTGAATTGCATAACTATGTTTGTATTTAGATATTTTTTATTCCAATTATAAAATGACTGACGAAGAATCTATCTTTTCTGTTGGTCGAATAATAATTAAGAACTCTCTAAGTAATCCTAAAATACAACCTTATGTAAAAACAAATACTTGTTCTTGTCTATTTAACATTATTATATTAATTAATAGGTTAAACATTGATTGACGTATTTATACACAAAAATAAAAAATGTAACTTCTCAGTTTGTTCCATTTTCTTTTTTCAATATACGAGTACATACACTGTGCGACATAGTGATTCCTGTACAAAACTGTCAAACGCGAGTTTTTCTCATCTGACCTTTACTAAAAATCAACGTCATATCCACTTTGGTTAATATACCTAGTCTGATATACTACCCTCATCTTTGGAATTTTGTCGGAGAAAACATGAAAGCACAAGTATCTTATTGGGTACATTGTTTATGGTTTGTGATCGGTCTCCATCACTTTGAAAAATTATCATTAAAGTGTTTATTGGAAGGATTCGGGAACGATATATTTTATAACGATAATTAAAAGATGTAATATTGATTGATACTTTAGGATGAATCATTTTAGTGCCTGTCACGATACGCTGGCATTTATTAACATTATAATGTTAAATTCCGCTTATTAAGTACATAAAATACAAACGTGTCATAAAAATTTAATAACTGCTTAATGCTTTTATACTAATTTCCTTAATAACCATTTCTCTATTAAATCAAAAACTGGTCGTAAATATTTTTTCCTACGACCATATAGGAAATGAACATATATCGCACTCTCTACTCGGCGGAAAGTTTCTCATATCATCATAGTGGTCGCGGTCTACTACAGCATTCTACGAATTGTCATGACGCGGATAGCTGTCAAATGTTCTTATTTTGGGTATATCTATAGTATGGCTGTAGGACTTTAAAAAAATCAAATTATAAAGAATAAAAATGTCTTCTGCGTTATTTTGAATATTCTTTGCACTACAAACTGATTATTTTAAAAATAATCATATGTTGTTGGTAGGTACAGTTATTGATGTTTTCAAATAAATAAAACAATCATATTTCGTAAATTTATCGCGTGATCGTAAAAAATATATACTAATTATAAAAGTGAAAAATAATAAAGTAGACATGTCGAAATTCTCAAATTATAACACAAAGCCATGAAGGTTAGAGAGGAGGAGACTAAACGACAATATGCGTTTTCAAGTAAAAATGGCACAGATTTATGATGGATTTATGTTCCATAATAGATAGTTCGAAATTCCCCACCAGAAGCGCAAGTGTTTCGTTCTGGTCTAAACTTGGACAATTACTCTATTTAAATGCATGTAACTATAACGAGAATGTTTAGGAATTGCTCAAATTTTTGCGAAAATATTGAGATTTGTATCATTTACAATCATAAACCTAGCTTTAAATAGGATTATCTTCAACTTAATTATTTTTGTGAATTAATCCCCCAATTTTAAATTATAAGAATATTAAAGTCTTAATGAAATAATAACAAACGAAATTTAAAAAGTAGAAATGCGGCAAAAACTTTAGTGGAGAAATTCAATTCTTTTAAAGTTATCTGCTTTGGGGCGATCTTTTATCAAAAATTAACGTTTTAAGGTGAATTTTTAATTTAGTATAACCTATATTAGATACAACGAAAAATTCACTACCAGAAATATTTTCTTTAATACAAGAATGTAATTATTCATTTAAATGTTTATTAGCGTTTCAGGAAATGGAACCAGAGTTTTTGAGAAAATCATGTTTGAATTTATATTCCTATTTACAAGGGTATGGGGACTTGCTCTAACAGGACATTGATGGAAATTCGGAATAAACTAGGGGTTTTCACAGCATTTTTCTTGTTCCAAGCCTTTAAATTACCGTAACCGTATTACAACCAGGCACAAAACAATTTGTCGACATAATTAGACGATTAATCAATTCAATCAGAGATAATATACACACTTCAATATAAAAATTCTTGAAAAATTTCTCACTGTATAACAATGGTACTTGTAATCCCGAGATTCCCGAGCCAATAATGGAACACTGCGGACCTGGCGGCGAAATTGTGTACCAGCTACTTTGGTACATGAAAAGAGGCCAATTCGAAAGCAAGCCGTTTCGTCTCCTCCCTCTACCTTCCATGCACAAAGCATAGAAATGGTTTTTGTGAAGTTTGAGTGAATTATTTATTACATAAAAGTGTAAACGAATTATAATTGTCAGATAAACTTAAAATAAAAAGTGTTAGTCTCGGTTTTTTATTATAATGGAAGTTGATACTGATAGTAGCGAAAAACCTAAGGTACTTTTTAAATATTTATGGCCGTAGGAAAAATAGTGTACATAACACGTTGGAAAGTGAATTTCACGCATTGCATTTCCGCACTCACCGATGTCAACATTATTTTTTTATAACCATTACCTACATTAAACAATATTTGTTACAATTATCGCATGGTCGTAGAAAAAATAGTGTACATTACTTGTGCGAAAGTGATTTTTCACTTTCCGCACTCGTTACTTAATAAACTAATTCCACTAGAATTCAAGTGTAAAGTGTAATATTCCTAAAAAAATTTCAAATAAAAGTTTAAGTTAAGGGGACGTCCGATAATTAACTGAGGTGTTCCACGGGGGAGGGGATCAAGGTAAATGTTTCTAAATCTCACTAAGGGGGTAGGGGGGGTATTAGCAAATATCACGTGATTATTTTTCTCGTAGAAAACGGTGTAACATTGCGTTAAAAGAAAATTATGTTAATATTCACAAATAATAGTCTTTGCTAGTCTTCAATAAAAGTAATAGAACAAGTTATTTTTCTCAATAACACGTTTACAGTCCAAATAAAAGTTTTGAAGAATCTCGCATAAGATTAAGGGAGGAGGGAAGGAGCTGAGAAAAATCTTACGATATCTCACCAAGGAGTGAGAGCGGGGCCAGTATTCTTAAGGGACTAGTGAGAATCTCTAGTGAGATAGGTGTATTGCATGGTTGCCTAAAACATGAGAGTTTCAAATTTGTCGTATTTTTAAATGCAATAGTGAGATCTGCAATATCACCGGACGAAATCCAATACGCATGTTTCTAAGCTTCTCATCGCTTTTGGCTAGATTCTCTATCGGTTCGAACCATGAGAGATTGAATCTCTCTCGTTTCAGGCAACCCGTAATGCATCAATCTCATTGGTTAGATTCTCACTAGTCGCTTAAGAATACGGGCCGGGTCGAAAAATTCTCAAAAACGCCTCACGTAATTCTCCCTCTAACTTCAGTTATACTTATACAGTGTATTTCATTGGGAGAGGGTCTAACTTTAACTGTATATGGTGATCACTTTGGTGCTTCCAAAAACCTATATTTAATGTGTCTTCTGCACTTCATAACCGAGATACAGGGTGTTTTATAAATTTATCCTATTTCTTTCGAATCTCATAACTTCCGAGATACCCTGTATATTATTTTGAAATTTGGTACACGTGATAACCATTTCCTAGAAACTCCATCAAAAGCATTCCCAATAAGATAATGAAGATCCGGCTAACAAAAAATTTCAAAACTCGTCTTTCCTAAAAACAACACCCTGTATATAGATTTTTTTTAAATTGCTCTTCATAATTGGAAATAGTATGAAAAATCGCATCTACTCTTTCCTTTCCATTTTTCCTCAGACAATTTTACTACCAAAAATTTATCGTCAAACTATCGGAGAGGTTTTTTTTTTATTTTTTAGTTTCTTGGGAAATTAAACCACAATATTTTTAAATTCTTTATTTCAACGTTTCGGTAGCGTTCCAGCTACCGTTGTCAAGAAAAAATAAGTAGAAATTAATTTTTATCCCTAACTGACACAACAGAAAAAATTTAAAAAAGAATGAATAATATACCACAAGGAACATACAGAAGATATTTATTTTTTAGCTTGAAATGAAATCTATTCATTGCATCTAGAGAAGCATCCTAAAAATTATATTGTGCTTGTATGTTTATGAGTACAGATCACTAAAAAATGTGATTACAGGGCCGTACTTGGAAATACTCATTCAAAATGTCTCGAATATTCCGAACACCCTGTATAAGGATATGTATCTGGAATCTATGCACTTCTACATTTAGAATAACGAAAGTAAAATACGAGGAATAAATTTATACTTCAAAAAACTGAGAGATTTTTATTAATTTTATAAATTGACTTGAAAAGAAAATAAGAAATTCTAACAACATTGTCCAAACGAAGTCTAACATAGAAAAATTGCGGTATAAATTTATTTCTCGTATTTTACTCTTGTTATTCTAAATGTAGAAGTGTATATTTTCCAGATACATATCCTTATACAGGGTGCTCGGAGTATTCGAAACATATTGAATGAGTATCTCTAAGTACGGCCCTGTAATCACATTTTTTAGTGGTCTGTACTCGTAAACATACAAACTCAATTGAATTTTTAGGATGTTCCTCTAGATGCATTTAACAAATTTCATATCAAGCTAAAAAATAAAAAAAACATCTCCGATACCATTTTTAACCCCCAAAATGTGCATAAATTATTACTTTGACGGTAAATTTTTGGTAGTAAAATTGTTTGCAGAAAAATAAAAAGGAATTCGATTTTTTATACTCTTTCCAATTATAAAGAGCAATTAAAAAAAATCTATATACAGGGTGTTGTTTTTAGGAAAGACGAGCTTTGACATTTTTTGTTAGCCGGACCTTCATTATCTTTTTGGGGATGCTTTTGATGGAGTTTCTAGGTGATGGTTATTACGTGTACCAAATTTCAAAATAATATACAGGGTATCTCGGAAGTTAGGCCCTCTCTCAATGAAACACCCTGTATGATAAATGAAATACTTTCTATTATTATAATGTACCGTTTAGATTTTGTATAGTGCAATAACACTTGACATATAAAATCAAAATTTAAAAACAGCTTGAAAGACTCAATCTTGAAAATATAATCAGTTGCCACAACAAATATTGATATGGACATGAAAGAAATACTCCCATTAAATAGCTTATATCCTTAATAATATTCTAATTTTATTTTGTTTTTATTATTTCTTGTTATGTATTATTTGTAAGAATAACATTGTTTTGACCGTTATTATGACATGTAATATTAAATTTTAACAATAAATATAACGCAAAATTTATTGTGCAAAAATATAAACTTTTTTTTATTTATTGAAAATTAGTCGCATCAACCAAAAGGTTATTAGCGACGGTAATTGCAACTTAAAAATTAAGCAAGTAAAAAAATTTTAACAATATATCAATCATATTGAACTAAATTACTCAATAAAATTTAAAACATCGATATCCTCAAGGAAGTTTATTAGCTTGTCTATTGGAGAATGTTCATCAAGCAGCTCTTTCAGATTAATAGGGATATCATGTGTTTTGAGTTGCAGATTATATTTGCTAGTGTGTCCCAGTCGTAATCGTGAAAGAGTCATCTGATTAAGTCGAGTTAGATCATTGCTTCCCAAAGTGGTCCAGGTGGACCCCCAGGGGTCCACGGGAGCCCGACAGGAGTCTACGCTTGCGTGGAAAAAAATGGGGGGCCACAACTCGTTAACGGGGGTCTATAAAAATGTATTAGGTGACCCGACTTGACTTCTCCTATGAATATAGGGAGACAATACAGTCGCAATATAATCAAAATTTTGATTATATTGCGACTGTTTTTAAAATAATAATCATTATTAGTTTTGATGTTAAATTTTGATTCTACTAAGACTGTTATAACAACATAATTAAAAGTGTAGTAATTTTTGTGTTTGAATAAATAGCTACAAAACAAGAAAGTATTTATTTTTACTTTTTACCACTCCGAAGTGGGAGCTTATTGGTTTCTTGTACTGTGAGTCAATCTTAGAATACAAAAAAGTAAAGTAGGAATCCAACTGTTGGATGAAGACGCTTTTTAGACTGGCCTTGAAACTTAGCTTAAATGAAAATTCTCACAGCATAATCAAAGCAATGTAAATTCTCACCTTTTTTTCGAAAACTTTTAACTCATAGTTGATTGAAAAATAGCCACAACACAGATTTACATAGACATATACTTTTTTCGGGTTTTGGAAGTAAGTTAGTAAAGTAATAGCTGCAGGGGGTCCACCAGATCCAGCAAAATGTTTAAAGTGGTCTATGAGAAAAAAAAGTATGGGAATCTCTGACTTAGATGGTTACCTCTCCAATGCGTAACGACCGAAAACGATGTGAAAAAGCAATAGCCGAGAGTGAATCAGCCCTGAACCGATACAAAAAACATAAAACGGATGAAAATAAAATAGAGTTGAAAAATTGAAGGCATTTGCACAGTTAACAGTAAAATCAGCAAAAAAGAAGTGTTGGTAAAACTTTGTGTCCGGAATAACTAGCTCCACCCCAACCAGCCAGGTATGGAATAAAATTAGGAAAATTTCTGGAATACCCACTTCATCAAACATTAAAAGATTAAGAAAAGATACCAATATTATAATATCTGCTTCGGAAATAGCTAGTACTTTAGCAAATATACCTATACAAAAAACACTCCTCTGATGAAAGTTACACAGATAGCTTTATCAGAAACAATATAAATTTTTGAGTTGCATTGAACTGACATTTACCTATATTCTTTTCTTTGCTATTATTTGCTAAAGAAAAAATGACCCGCTTGCTAAGAGAAGTTCTAGAAAATTATTTCAACAGTAATATAATGCAACAATAATTCACTAAATAATTTATTGAGGACTATTATTATTACAAGCACCATTTTGACCTAAATATATCAACTTTAGAATGGATGAGAGAACAACGTATTATAGTGACATGTAGTTTGTAATTCTACTAATAATAAGTTGGAAGTTTGATATAAATGAAAGCACGTGCTCGAAGTTACGTTTATCAACACGTGCTACTAGAAATATAATTCAAGTACATTATACAACATATTTTACAGATAGTAAACATTGTGCTGTATTAAAAAAAACACGAAATAAAATAAACTAGATTAAAATAAAATACTAGCTAATGCTGAGCACTGTTTTCAATTTTAGTAAATGCACAAAAAGAAAACATCTCACAAAATGTTAGCGATTCAAATACACACAACAACCAACAACTTTTTTACCTGTCTTAACTCGGCAAGCTCCATTTTTTTTTATTTCAATACCAAGGTCGAATACTAAAACAACCGACAGAAAGGGAGAGAGAGAGAGGCTAGATCATGTTTTTATTAACATCCGGAAAAAAGCAAATAGAGTAGTTTGAGTTTACTAATGTTATGCCAACTGTTATGTCTCTAGTTCATTATATTGAGGGTACCAGTGTTGCCAATATTTATAGCAAAAATTATTACTACTGACTAAATTCAAAATATAAAAAATTTCGCGTCTCCGTTACATCTTGTTATAGTCACTTTTCGATCCAAGCTATATAAACGGAAATTATTATATACTTATAGCTAAGTCTTCTTATCTAGCGTTCTATGATAACACATGTATTCATCTTATTCTAGGCCGCCCTATTCTTGCCAGATCATAGTCAACATTGTTGTAAAGACTCCAGATATTGATCTGATCTCCTTCTTGTCCATGTTCAGTCAGACTCCTTTGTTTTGATAAAGCTTGTTCAAGTAGACCCCTAAATACATTGCAGTCCATTTGAGATGAAAACTGATATGTTTTTCGTTTTCGATCAACTGCTTGTCCTTTTTTCTCGTAGACTCTTTAGTCCAGTTCACACCGTCATAATTTTTGTAAGTTTAGAAAAATACTTACAATTGGCATCGCAATATGTTTTGCCAAACAAACACTAAAAACCTGGACAGCAAGAAGAGCTTTAGAGATAATTTACCAGGATTGGTACACTCAAAGGCTTTTATACATCCTTCAAAGAATGTCTCCAAACAAATGCTAGACTATAGCAGGCACGACCTACGTTGTCGAACAGGCCTTTTAACAGACCACTGTCATCTGAATAATCATAATGCTAAAATTTGCACTGTCGGAAGATCCGACTCGCCGTCTTTATCTGGAAGATGAAACAGCAGAGCATATTCTTTGTTTTGGTGAAATCTGAAATGGGAGTCACAATAGACTCATACGAGTCGCAGTGGAGGGCCTAGAACCACTCACTCACTACAGCAGAGCAAAAAGAGCATATGTGGCTTATGAGCAGTGTCGGAGGACAGTGGGACGCACATGGGGTCTGTCACCCCGTGTGGTCACCTGGATCTACACTGCAATAATAAGACCCATGTTAACGTATGGAGCAATTGCATGGAGACCGAAGGTTCTACAAGCAACGGCCATCAAAAAATTATATCAAATACAGCGAATGGCTTGTTTAAACATCACAGGAGCCATGAGAACAACACCAACCGCAGCAATGGAACTAATTACTGGTCTGACCCCTCTGGATCTGCACGTCAAGGAGGTTGCGTTAATGGCCATGGTACGATTGCGCACGGCTGGTGTAAACCCCGAAGTAGGAATGGGCCAATTGAGGTTGAGCCTATGGAAGGAAGCGCTCACTGCGCTACCTCTCCTGCAGGCAGCCAACGATGCAATTGAACCCAGGTTTTTGTTTAACAAACCCTACAAAATTCAAATAAAACAGAACACAGAGCCAGATGCTGCAAATGCAATACGCATATATACAGATGGTTCAAAAATGAAAGAAGGCTCAGGATGTGGAGTTTACTCAAGAGCACTAAGCCTAAAGATTAAGTGGGGAATGGGAAACAATACCAGCGTGGTGCAAACAGAACTGGCTGGTATCTCAATTGCCACAAAAGAACTAACCAGAAGAGGAATTTCTGGCAAAAACATAATAATCTGCACAGATAGTAGACAAGCCCTATTAGCCTTGAACAGACAACGTGTTATATCGAGGCTAGTACTAGAGTGCCACCAAGATTTAGCTGACGCCTCGGCAGATAACAATATTATCCTGAGGTGGGTTAAAGGACACGACAGGAGTAAAGGAAATCGCATTGCTGATTCTTTAGCAAGGGAAGCCGCTGGACTAAAAATTCTAGGACCCAGTGACACCTACGGCCTAACGACTTCGACAATTGCGGAACTAGCCAAACGTTACACCCATGCTCAATCGCTTAAGAGATGGGATGGAATCAAAGGATGCAGTCTTGCCAGGATCACCCTGGGCGACCCTGGGAAGCTGGCGCCAAAGAAATATTTGGCGATGACCAAGAAAAACCTACGTTTAACAGTAGGATTTCTGACTGGCCACTGTCAACTAAGGAAACACCTCCATACTATGGGGCTAGTCGACACACCTCTATGCAGGATGTGTGAACAGGAAGATGAAACTGTCAGGCATGTCTTATGCGAGTGTCCGGAGTTATCGTCAATAAGAGAGTGTGTGTTCGGTGAGTCTTGGCCTACACCTGCCGATATAAAGGAGTTGTCCTCCTAGGTCATTGTCCATCCTGTCCTTCTCAGGAAGGTGGACAGGTCACTGGGAGACATCTCCTCGGGAGGATGTACAATGGGTCACATGTGGCCTAAGTGCTGTGAGCCTACACACTCACCCTCCCTACTCTACAGATACAGATACAGATAGACCCACTCACCATACACCTAACTTAACCTAAATACTTACTTCCTAAATATACTTCTTTGGGGTATCAATCTTGCTCTGATCTCCAATTGTTAGAGAATGGTCTTTTTATCCATTGGACTCATTTAAAATTGTTTTCAGGTAAATTGAATAAGATTTGATGATTTGGTTAATCGATATATTCCATTCAGACCATTCGAGATCTATTTTTGTTATTAGAATCTGGATTACATTTTCCAGCCCGACTCTTTTTATGTTTCCAATCATTCTCGAGATCGATCCTTTCGTGTAGGTTTTTTGCCAATGGCTTCTCATCTTCTACAATAAATCAGATGTACGCCAGATATAGGATGTGCTCTGCAGCTTCCTTCTCCAGGTGACAGAATCTTCATATGGCTACGTCTGTTAACTCCATTAGCTACGCGTGCTTTAATAGGGCTCCCAAGTAAATGTATTAATGTATTTTGTATTAAAAAAATAGGAGCGCTCCTGGTCAACGTTGATGCTAGCAAGAGTTTCGAAACTAGTGGCAAAGATAAAACATATCGTTTGCGCTAGCTTTAATCATTATTATTTATCGAATATTTATGCAGCAACCAAGGTTGAAGAAGACATTTCTCAGTAGTACTTCATATTGTTTAGTCGCCCAAATTTTTTAAATTTTTCTTTTATTTCCGAAATTTCTAATATTTCTTCAAAATAATGACACATTCTATGGCATTTGACAACGCTGTATCTTACGTAGATGCGATTAAACAATAATTTTATTTTGAACCATTCGAGTTGACTTTCTAAAATTAAATTTTACATGGACAGAATTGCTTGTCGGGCTACGTCATTGAAAATCTATTTTGAAAAACGGTATGCACCGATTCCACATTAGAAGAATGAAATCTTTGTGATGTGATGAGTGATGAACCAACTTCAAAACAAACGTTTGTTTTCGAAAAATCGTTAAATTTATTTATTTGATCCTACTGCTAATATATCAATGAACTATGATTAGTATACAGGGTGATATGTATGGTAGTACTCAAAATATTGCGAAAAGTCTATTCGCGACATACGACTTACACAAGTACGACAAGGAAATTTTTATAAAAACTACTTGGAAGAGAGAAAAGAATAATTGGGCGCAGTCAAAGATGGGCGTGTGTTTAGTGCCCCCTATTTTAACCGCTGTTGCTAAATGTACTTATCTGTAAAATTTATTCCCAATTTTTGTCGGCAACAATGTTAAATACCAACAATAGGGTACAAGCATAAGTGGCTGAATGGATCAAGCTGTCCAAAGCCAAAAAAAAAAAAAAAAGTCCGTCAAAACGCGCTCTACGTCATAAAGATGGCTGTCCAATGGAGTGACGTCATTTGTTTACGTTTTTATTCGTGTATCACGCTCTGAGTTCTTGTGACCTAATTTGTTTCTGAAAGCTTTAAAAATGGATAAAGCCGAAAAAAAACTTTGTATTCCAAGTATTGCATTGTTCCAGTGTGTGTGAATCAACGTCTATTAAAACTCCAGACAAAATATTTGTTACTTTACCTGGTGGTGCAGGCAAAAATACACTTATGAGAAGGGCATTATGATTGCAAGCTATGCGTCGAAACAAAGACGATATTTCGACAAATACTACTACTTTTGTTTGTGAAGACCATTTTAATGTAAGTACCTACTTCTATGCTGGTAATTTTTATTCTTAAATAGTTTGAGATTATGTACCTATATGTCTACTACTACTACCCGACACCCTGAGGGTAAAAGGGCTCAAGATTATATATATATATATATGTCTAGGAATCAACCATAAAAACATCATTTTCTTACGACCACACATCGAAATATGGTTGGTATATATTATTTAAATAATACATAGTTTAAATCGTACTTACGATAATGCTTTGACTCCTCTTATTTCCTCTGCATTAAAGCAGCTGTTTGACTTTATAAATTCAATCAGCATAAATGAGTCTACTTTCGGCAAGTTATCAGTTTGTGCTTTTACAAAACCTTCTCTAGCCATATCTTTACTCACAAAATATGAAAGAATCGTCACTGAACACTGAACTAGTAAATAAAATATATTCTTCTAAAAGTTTTAAAATATCCTAGGAAATATCAAATATTTATGTCCACTTTCCACTTCACGTTGACTTTTAAAAATAAAAAACGTAATGTTCTCAAACGAACATGTAAATGATATTTTTACGTCGATGAAGCAATTAATAGTTGATTAAAATACAATATAAACACACAACTACACAAAACCTAATGCAATACCGGCCATATTGACATAAGTAAACACAAGAGATATGACATCACACACATCATCGGTAGCGTTCGGAAGTCCTCGGGTTGTGGTCGGAAAGTGCATTGGAATTTGAATTTTATTTTGAAATTTGGTAGTAATTTCCAATGGAAACTGGTTTATTTCCTATTAGTAGTAATTTTTGATATCATATTTACTATTATAAATTAATATCCAAGCAAAATATGAAATATGCGTGTACTCTATTGGTAAATCGAAAGCAGTGTCTCTCTTTCAAGTAGTTTTTCTCATATTTTCCTTGTCGTACTTGTGTAAATTGTATGTCGCCAAAAGACTTTTCGCAATCTGTATATTGATAATAAAAAAGACTATTCACAAAGCAATTTTGTCAGACTGTATGATATTCATTATTACTTCTTAGGTTTTGGTTCTAAATTACTATTATTTTCAGGACCTGCTTTCCGATAAATTTTCTTCTTTCAAAAAATATATCAGTTGATTCAATGCACTGATTTAATGAAATCGTCGTGTTCCGGTCCTGGTTAAAATTAGTACTCCTAATTTTTAAGTGATAAAAAGAACGTATTGGCTAACAGATCCTTTCCATTTAGAATCATTATCTCATTTTGACTCACACTGTGTATATTTTATCAATATTGAACTATGTAATGGAAACGTTTTTCTATTTCCGTTATTTACCACATAAACGATAACCTTTGAATTCCATGAAAATCGTTTTTTTAAATAAAAATGGCGAAATATACAAATTTCATTGTGGTTGGCGCCGAAACGTCCAGTTTTGAGTACAAAGTGAATATTTATAACTTTTATGGCAATTGGTATTGTAATAAACCCTCGCATATAACAGTAAATCTGCGCCACTGCCTTTGAAAGTGGCATTGTATTCTGCTGAACATAATATCACAAACAAAAATATTCATTCATGACAAAAAGGCTCGAGGGGACTGCGGTCTCTCTTTTGTGTCTGTCGTCACCGTCGGACAAGTCTGAACTTGTCGATTCTACAAGTTGTATAATCGAGAAGGCCTATTTTATAATACAGTGTATGTGTTAGTTCTTGCAATTTTATTTACATTTTTAATAATTATTATGACATATAACCTTTCGTTTAGAAAGTGTATAGACTTTTTTCTAATTTTGACATATAAAGTGACACTTTTTAAGACTGATTAACATTATGAAACGTCTTACTTTTTGTAACTAGATGCATAAAGTAAAATTTTATGCAATTGGTGACGAAAAATGTATTTCAAAATTAGTGACAAAAAGAAATATTCTATTTATTAAACTGTTATAATACAAGTTAAAAACATAAATTATAAATTAATTAATTATTATAAATATTGATAACACAATTATTGCAATTATTCAAATTAATTCCCGATGACATATTTTTTTCATTGCTCGAACTTGCTGTTATTTGGGAAGCGGCGCACATTGCATTGGATGTTTCACCAAATATTTCTTACGCTATAAGTTTTTTATTATTCATGGAATTTTCAACATATCCCTCCGCAACAGAGGTAGATTTCCAACCTCCATGCCTCTTTAATTTTAAAATATCAGCGCCACTGTCTGCTAGGAAAGTGGCAAAGCTTCTCCAGTATATACAGTATGCGAAAACTCTTTCGAGTCCATTCCGTTTGCACAAGTACGACAAGGAAAATATGAGAAAAACTGCTTGAAAGAGAGAGAAGAATAATTGTGGGCGATCCTATAGGTAAGACTGTTTTGTGGATTCATGCAACATCAACTCTCCCATTAAATCATTGACATTTTATTTATTTTAAATGGTTTATTATCCCTTGTTTTTTCAAATGGGGTCTGGGGAGGTCCTGAATGTTCCTGGAAATTTTCTTTCAGTATCTTTGTGGCGTTTCAATAAAAAGTTTATTTATTTATTTGCATTTTTCAGTCG
>CAJUYH010004635.1:25011-50720 GCA_910591685.1 Galerucella tenella | reverse complement strand
TTGAAAAAAGGGACATTGTAGTCGTACAATACGCTTTGTATGCAAAACAATTTCAACTGAAAGTGTGACAGAAAAGCTTCCTTTAGTGGAAAAAAATATCTTGAGAATTTCTCATTGGTCTAGATAGATGAAAGGTCTCTTTGTCTCTTCTATTTTCTTGAAATTCCTCGCTTAATACACAATGAAAACGATTTAATTTAATAAAAAAGATCCAATTCCGAGGTCCGTTTCTTTACAAATTGACTTCCCACTACCCTTTTAATTCCTTGCCATAATATAAATGAAAGGAGCCATAGCGCACATAAAGAGATTCCAGAAATTCAGCGAACAATAACTTACATCTGAGTATCCAAAAATATAAAGTATAAATGTGACTATATTAAATCCACACATAGAAAAATGTACATGCAAGATTTTTATTTATTTGAAACAGAAAATAGTATATTGTGCAACAAGTGGGAAAAGTACTTTCCCCGCATGTTGCACACTATACTTTTTCTACAACTGCACAAACTGTTACCAAAGCGTAGACGCCTTCAATTTTTTTGACAACTTCAAAATATACCAAAAGTACACTTTCCGAAAAGATTTTATATTTGTATTTCTTCTCCACTCCATACTTTTTTCTTGAAATTTCCGGCCACAAATATAAAGATACTTTTGCAGCTTTTTCCAATATCTCTGGCGGAATATCTGTCAGTATCCATATTATTTTAATTATAAATAAGTACTTCTATGTCTTGTTAAACTAATATTTTCAATAGAAATTGGGAATTTAAAAACATTTAACATAATCTGACAGTTTTGTGACAACTAAGTAGGTATTTAAAGATGGCAGTAGCATACCTACTAAGTTTTTGTCGATTTAATTTGATTCTCCAAATAAATGTATGTGGCGTGGGCAAAGTGCCGTGAGAAATGATATTTCTCACAATATGAGCAATATTTGGTTTTGAAATTGAGTAAGCTATGAGAAACACGTTACTTTCCATAGCAGTTGTAGAAAAAAGTTTTCACGAAATTTTAAACTCATTCAGTTTTTGGTTTATTACAGTTTCCTGTGAAATTGTCGTTTTTAGTAAAGCGTGTTACCAATAAATATCGAATAATAGTAGTTGAATCGAATAATAGTAGTTGACGTTTGTGTCAATTAGAATTTTGGTCTGCGGTTGGAGGTGAAGATGTCGCTTTTGTCACAGCTTTAACACAGAAGCGGGTAAACATACAACACGGCTCTTACAACTGCGCATGCTCAAGATGTGAAAAAGTGGTTAAAATTACATATTCCACCCACCACGTCAAATTTATTAGTTGAGGTGCGCATGCGTCCAAGTAGCCTTTAACCTTCGATGTAACTGAATGTGAGCTGATTAGCTCAGTTGGTATGGTATTGAGCTTACAACTCAGAGGTCGTAGGTTCGAAACCCGGTTAGGTACTGGGTTTTTTTGTTTTTTTTTTTTAGTTTTTCATTTCTAATTTTCTGATATTTCTATACATAGTTACACTTTGATCAACCGGGTTTTGGCAAAGTCTTGAGTCATGTGCAGTTGAAAGAGCCGTGTTGTATGTTTACCCGCTCTTTTAACCCTTCAGTGGTGACGCATGGAGACAGAGACCGCATGCATGAGTTATCCTCGGAATTATCACCAATAAAAATTCTTGTGGGTGGGTTGGGAGGCTCTCGCGCTATGAGTGTATCCGTGACGGGTCGACAAATATTAGTGTGTATGGACTGTTTATGCTGATCAGTAGTTTAACGTGTGTGCTTATTTACGGTCGCCTAGACCAGGGTCATCACTGGTCCAACCGAAGTTTCACTTTGGTAATTTTTTTTAATTAATGTGTTTTAATTATTTTTTAATCATCCTCGTTATACTAGAACAATGGCAAGCTACGAACAGGAGCAGAAAAGACTTGAGAAGCTTATGAATGATGTTTTCAATGATGAGGAGGAAGAAGTAGCGCCCGAAGATGAGAACGAAGAGAAGGCAGATCATGTTGACGTGAATTCAGAGTCGTCAGATACTGAACAAGAGTTTGATAATGAAGAGGAAGATTTAGCGGAATCTATTGGCCCACATTTTCTTGGCAAAGATAGAGATCGAGGAGTTATTGGGATTGCTGCTTCTAGCTGGAGTAAAAAAATGCAATCATCTAAATGCTGAAGACCTTTTCAAAACGAATGGTACAGCTCCAGATATATTCAGAACTACCATGTCTCTTCAAAGATTTCGAATGTTGATTCGCTTTCTCCGCTTTGATGACCTAGAGACAAGAGAAGAACGTCGTACAATGGACAAGTTAGCTCCAATCAGAACTGTATTTGATAAATTTGTGAGTAACTATAAACAAAATTACAATATGTCGCACTATGTAACAGTTGATAAGAAATTGGAGGCTTTTAGGGGCCGGTGCCCATTTCGGCAATGCATGCCAGCGAAACCAAACAAATATGGAATCAAAATTTTCGCTCTATGTGATGCGAAAATGTTTTATACATATAATTTGGAGGTCTACGGTGGAGCTCAACCAGAAGGACCATTCTCTCAGGACAATAGCGGAATGTCCATTGTTCAGCGGCTATGCGAGCCTATCTATGGTTCTAGGCGTAATGTTACGACAGATAGATGGTTTACTAGCGTGCCATTAGCTAAGTATTTGTTGCAGAAATAACTCACAACCATAGGTACAATACGCTGTAACAAAAGAGAACTGCCACCCGAAATTGTTCAGCGTAATAATTCTCGTCCTATTGAAAGCAGCATGTTTGGGTTTGGAGATAATTGTACGATTGTATCGTACCTATACCTAAAAAAAATAAAAACGTTCTTCTGATTTCGACTTGCCACGATGATGATAAAATTGACGCTGAAACTGGGAAGCCAGAAATAATAGTGGATTATAACAAGACAAAAGCGGGGGTGGATGTGGTTTATCAACTTTCCGCCAACTATAATTGTGCACGACCCACACGACGCTGGCAGATGGCTGTGTTTTATAGTTTATTGAATATATCTGGTATAAATACTTAAGTGATACAGAGACGATTTTGAGACGAAAATTTCTTGAGGGTTTAGCACTAACTCTTATTATTCCTCATCCAAGGGTTCGAGTTCAATGCACCAACCTTCCAAAAACTATCCGCCTAAGAAAATCTGTAAAATACCATTGCCGGAGGAGGAACAACCGGAGAGGCGTCTTCTAGGAAGATGTGCCGAATGTGGTTATAAGAAGAATCGAAAGACGAAGTATTGTTGCAGAAAGTGCAATAAGTTTCTGTGTTTGGAACATGTTGGCATAGTGTGTAAAGGCGGCGCCAGACATGCGGCATTCGGCGAGTACCAAGCGACTGCTCGCAGAGTGGCAAGTAGTTGAGTTATTCGGCAAGGTGTGCGCGAGGTAATCACCAAATGACAAGCACCTAAACCAGATATTCGCCATTCGTTGGATGTGGATTCAAAGCGTTATACGGCCAATACTCGTTTCCTTTGATGTTGCTTCAAAAGACCGACAAACAACGGGAACTACGCGAGCACTGCACAAAGACTAAAATTGGTCATCGGCAAGTAGCGATGAACCCGTCCACACTACTTGCTACTTGGCGAGCAGTCGCTCGGTACTCGCCGAATGCCGCATGTCTGGCGCCGCCTTAACAATTGTTTAGATATTTTGAACAATGTGGAATAAAAGGACTTTTATAATATGTTTTAACATTTCCACAATATATTTCTATGAATTTAAAAGCTTAGTTTTTTTAAGCCGTATAATATATTAGAAATTGTTAGTGGTCTACCAGACCGGCGTCATTACTCGTGTCATGGATGTTTACGTCACCACTGAAGGGTTAACACGTCCATTACTGGAGGATATGTATTGATTGTGATTTCAGCATCGTCTTAAGTCCGGGATTAAGCTAACAGAGAATATCTACGTTGTACTGATGAGGCACAAATACGCCGAAACCGGTCTACAAGTGTTATTATGTACTTTAGCATGTGCTGTAAGTCAGTTGGTCCTCAAACAAACAATTACAATGTCAAAATAATGACAGTTTAGATAATTTAAAAGACTTATTACCAATTAAACTCCAACTATTATAACATGAGATTTCCAGCTGACCAGTCAGTGGCAACTTTGGAGTTTTCTAGTTTTATAGGTTCGTTTTCACATGACATATTTATTTTTATATATCAAAACCACTGTAAACTAGAACACAGTATGATAGAGAGAGCCGCTGACGTCAGAACATGGGCCCGATTTTTATTTTGTCCGAACTTTACTACCAAAAAATTTGCTCACCACATAAATTTAATGTGAACTAGCGCATATATTTTCACTAAGAATACCAACATAACAATGGAATGGAATCCGTTAACGCAATAATGATAGAAATGTAGATTTATTTGACTACATTATATGTTCTATAATGTTTGTAGCAAGTCGAAGATACAATATTTAACATATAAAAACACATAATTAGATACTTACAATTACAAACAATGAAAATCTATTCCAAAAACTGGAAGATGTAGCTATTTGGCGTGAATGAAATTGAAACAACAATATAAACAAAAAAACAGAGAGAAAAAGGAATGTCTAAAAAGCATAAATACATTTAAGAAACAGTTTTCAATGTACCCACTCGTTTAGTTAGGTTGACAGATTAATAACAAAGTTAAGTAAATACGATTTTAAGCTCCCGATAAATTTATTCAAACTCAAAACTTCCATGTCTACTGAAGAAGATATTATAAAGAGACTAGTTGAGTGAATTCTTCCGTGACCTTGTCAGACGAAAACTATTTGTACGAATATTACATCGTCTAGTATCATGGATATCTGAATTTTATGTTACGGAATCAAGACTTTTTGTGGATCTCATAAATGAACAATTAACTCCCTATAGTGTTCACGGAAACTGACATTACTTGAAATCCCAATTGCTGTCTTTTGGATTAAAAATATATCTTTGGCCACAAAGTACAACTCCATACGGGAATGTACAAGATAAAAATAAGCAGTTTTTTAAGTTTGAAAGTTGTTCAAGTTATCGAAGTACAAAAACTACGCTTGATAATTAATTAGTCTACTTGGAAATGCCACGACAAAGATCTATCTAAAAAATATCCCAACAATTTTGCACTTTCAGTTTTTTAGAAAGAAGAATAGTGATGTGTGGATTTTCAATTTAAAATAAAAGAAAATTTGAGGAGATTTGGTTTCCCAAAGGCTTTTACCAAATTACAAATTTTTCGTAACTTTGCTACTCATAGTTTTCGCACAACTTTAAATGGGCTATTCCGGGTAGGACACCGTGTATAGTTTCATGAGCTTAAAGTAGGTACTGTGCCTGATACAGATAACGAGCATCACTCTCAAAAATGCTAAAATAATTTTATGCGTTACCAACACATCAATTTTCGACAGAAAAACTAACACATGAAAAGCAAATTTTCTGTCACTCACCTTATTATTATAGACGTCCAAATAATTTGGTGCTGAAAATATCGTAATTAATGAAGGGAAGCCTGTCGTTTGACTTTTTCTGTACATCCTATAGCTGCAAATAAAAAAGAAACAAAGGATGTAGAAACATAAAAATATATTTTATCGAAATACGCTGCATACAAAGTTAATTCAATGTACACTATTTTGCCTACGACAATAGGAACCTTTTTTAAAATTTCTTCAATTTAGTACAAAGCGAGAGGAAGAAAATGCCTATTATTAAATGAAACTTATTTGATTCGTTTAAATAGATCGTTATGTATATTTTAACACTGTTGAATATTAAGTTCTTTATCTCTTTAAGAAATGTCTCACTCTCACCGACAATATAATAATTATTAGGGAGAATTTAAAATCACAGTTCAAAATGAAATCCAAAGTAACTTGGCAGCAGCATTGGGACACTATTGACACAGCCCTTCGTCAAATACAGCGTTCAATTGCTCATCCCCAATCTAGTTGCTTCGCAGGTCTCTCAAGGTAAGACTTAACTGCGATAAGAAAAGTAAGAAATGGGCCATTCAAGACTTACCCATGGATACCTAATGTCCACTATCCCCAGACCCATTTGCTCCAACTGCAACTCTAATCTTACCACAAAGCACATTTTGACCGAGTGTCACTGATATACCGTCCAAAGACAGCAGCTTCAACTAAGCCCAAACTACAAAGAAATCCTTAGCAGCTCTGAGGAAATTTCCTCTCTACTCCAATTCCTCAAAGACGAACAACTTTGCCATAAACTATAGAACAATTCTGGTACTGTGTGTGTATTATTGTATCAATGATCCATCTTATACTTGATATATTGTAACCGCTCCCGAGCAAGTGGCTATAGTAGCCGAGCACGTTAATTCAAATACATAAGTATATAAAACAAAACAAAAAATGTAAACATGTCAACAAGTTTTATTTTTTACCTGACAAAGGAGATTTTTAAAACTTATGAACTATTTATAGACCAGGGGGTGTATTTTCGTTCTCAGTCGAAATATTTCGTGTTCGAATGATTTCGAATGAAACAATTCGATTGATATTGGCCTAACGTATTTTCGAGACGTCATCGAATTAAAATTCGTATGCGGAATTGAAATTCGAATGACCATACGTGACAACGTCGCAATTTATACGGTTCCAACCGTAGAGTTCTAATAACCCTGCAATGTTCCTGCCTTGTGTTTAAAGTTTGAAGTTTTGAAGTGTCAGTTTCAATAATTAGCAAAATATACATTTTTAAAAATGGAAAAGCAAAGAAGCGGTTATTTCACTGCAAATCAAAAGGAACATCTTGTTGCCTTCCTCTTAGATCACCCAGAGCTAAAAAGTGGGAAATTTACTAAAGAATTTACATTCAAAACGGCACAAACATTGTGGGAAGAAGTGAGCAATTCCATAAATTCTATGCCAGGGGCAAAAAAAGATTGGAGGCAATTATTAATATATTACATAATATATCAAAATTATAATATCATCAAACAACAATCATAACCTTACCTACCAAAGTAAAAGTCAAAATTGAAAGTCGGAAAAGTCAGAGAATCGCTTATGCGCATGCTCAAAACTCAAATTCGAGCACGGATTTTAAATTCGATTGGTTCCAACCCAGTCGAAATAAATCGATTGAAAAATTTCGCATACGGACCAATTTCTATTACACGAAAATACACTTTTTGCATTTCATTCGAAAATTTGACGTAAGGTCGCATTCGAATCAAATTCGATTGAAACGAAAATAAGCCCCCTGGGCATTTAGGAAAAATAGAGGAAATTTTCGAACACAACAGATATCGAGTTTTCTGCAATGTGTTTAGAAAGGTCCCAGAAAAGACTGGGAAAAATGTGGGTTGTCACTTGAAAAACGCCTTCTGGGCCGGAAAATGAATTTTCCAATTGCATTAATTTATTACTTGCACCATTATGGGAACGATTGGAAATCGTAACTCGGGCATTGGAATTACCCGGGGGTGACTCTGTGGGGGTGCACGAGGGGTGAATTGGGGGAGGAATGGCAGCGTGCATGAAAATTGCTCCAAACTCGTTACTCGGGGGTTTTAGGGGATGCTGAATTCAATTCTGGTATCGGAATTACCCGTGGGCGCTCAGAGGCGCCATTGCAGGGGTATCCGGATGTCATTCTTGGGGGAGATCGCATAGTCCATGTAAATGGTTCAAAAATCGTTACTCGGGGGTTTTCGGGGATGCCAAGTAACGAGTTTGGAGCGCTTCCCAAAGACTATGCAATTTTTCCTCCAGAATGACCCCCCGGATACCCCTGCAGAGGCGCCCCTCAACGCCCCCAGGTAATTATGCCAGAATCGAGTTCGGCATCCCCGAAAACTCCCGGATAGCGATTGTTTGAGTCATTTACACGAACTATGCGATTTCCCCCTAAGAATGACCCCCGGATACCCATGCAGAGGCGCCTCTGAGCGCCCTCGGGTAATTCCAATGCCAGAATTAAACTCAGCATCCCCGAAAACCCCCCGAGTAACGAGTTTGGAGCGATTTTCATGCACGATGACATTCCTCCCCCAATTCACCCCTGCGCACCCCCACAGAGCCACCCCGTGCACCCCCGGGTGATTCCAATGCCCAAGTAACGATGCAATTGGAAAATGCATTTTCCGGACCAGAAGGCGTTTTTCAACAAAGTGCTAAACCACATTTTTCCCAGTCTTTTTTGATACCTTACTGAACACAATGCAGAAAACCGCATCTCGATATCTGTTGTGCTCCAAAATTTCCTCTATTCGGGTGATTTTGTTCTAAATGCCCTGGACTATTATCATAATTTAACAAATTAGATATCGTTGGAAGAGTCTTGAATAACGCGACCTTTGAAGGATGTTAAGTTTTGTGGAAGTGAAAAACAAAAAATTCACATAAATCGTATAATATGTAATTTACTGCCGTCAGCACAAGCTGACCATATTCGAATTAGTTGGATTATTCCCACATGACGTCACACGCTGTCGGCTACATGCGCAAGAACATACCGTGAGTAAGTGTATCGTGGATAATAATAAATTGTCATCTTATCTCCTCCTGATCAAAGCTTCTGTTTGCCTTACGAATCACTTTGACTTGTGTTTGTTGATCAACATAATCAATATGGTTCAAGTGGTTCGTAACTATTTGTTGACTCAACTATTAATCAATAATACCTACATTTCAATATTCAGCAACTTGATGGACTACTTTGATATACAAGATCTTTATTTATAAAAATAAAATTACAAATGGTAATGTTTTCAAAAAGTCAGATAATTTCAAGTTAAAAATAGTTTTTTCTCTCGCACTGTTCATTTCAAATTACATATAGACAAATCTGAATATATTCATTGTCATAAAGATGCAGGAAATCTATCATTTCAAATAGTTTGATTTTCCTTTTTAGGTATGCACAGAGTGGGCCACAGATAACAGCCCACCCCGTTATTTGACAGTATTCTCTATACAGGCGACACAGGCATCTGTCATTTGTAGTACAACACCTTTTAAAAATTAAACGCAACGCCTATGGTTTGCTAATTTATCAATTTTTCTGTCACATCAAAAAAAAATTAACAGTTATTGCAAAAAATTATTAATTTGACACCAAAGTACATTACGGTGGTGACGTATATCCGGGATTTCGGTATGTCATTTATTTTATTCACTATTTTGACATATGGCTAACCTTAAATTTGATAAATAAAATCATCAGGATCGTATTCAGCCAAATTCGAATGAAAGGCTATGAAATTAATAATTACCAGCTTCTTTTTCTAACTGAAAATACTTGAGAACTTTTAAAATGCTGATGTTTTTTAGCTGGGCATATTTTTGTATTATTTAAATAAATATAACAATAAGATTAATATTCACTTTTCATAAATAATAATTGACCGTAAACAACAAAGTACAGACTTGACGAGAATTGTCAGTGGGACATTAGAAAAAGACGTTAGACACTTGCCGCTACGAAAGGAACGTCTGCATCCTATTTTAAATGATGTAATTTCTCCCGATTGATAGGTTGCACTTGCGCGTAATTTAAACATCAACAAATCAAATTTTTAAAACAAAAATTAGGGTTAACTTTTGTTATACATTTAAACGGTAAATTATTGTGATATTTTGATTAGGAATACTGCCAAATATCGGGGTGGACTGCTTTCGGTGGCCCACTCTGTATAAGAAGGTTATAGGTGAAATAAATTAAAAAATACTTACCCCGCATCTTGTGCTTCGTGTGCTCTGATTATTGATAAAAGGTTATTATTTTGTAGAAAATCACAACATGCAGCGTAACTGTAACAATAAATATAATTAAATAAAATCAACAAAGGAATAAATGTAACTTTGAAGTAGATAAAAATAATGCCAGGAATTCAAGTTGTGAAGGTAAGCAAAACGCATCAAAATGTCAACCCTGGTACAAACTGAGAAATAAAAACGTTAAAATCATTGGTAAAAATTATATCTTGAAATATTTAACAATATACGAGTATAATAGTGTATTTATTATACAACAAGTTGGTGAATACTATTATTATTGACCGAGCGGAATAAGGTGCGAGGCTTATAAATGTCTTCACCACCGTGGTGTATATATACATTTTTTTCCACTACTCGCCAAATTTATGACAAAAATTAAAAATAATTGACATTATACAATATTTTAATGCTAAAATATCACAGCGGTATTGCGTTCACAACACCTTGAGTGTAAGAGTTATACACCACCAAGGATGTTAAATGAGAATAGGATGGATTAATCCCATAAGAGCAACGCTAGCCATTTGGGTAACCAGTGACGTCACAGCAACGTTCTTTTGTCGACATTGGTGTTCCATCAATTATATGTTTATCTTCTCTTTCTATGTGTATTAAACAAAGACAGATTTTGAACTGTATTGTAATAAGTGCATGTAACTATTGATAATTGCAACAGCTGTTAAGACGAAACTCGTAGTCGCATTACTTGTTGTTGTTGTTGATAAAGTTGTCTATTTTCTTATTTTTTGCGTTGATTGATTATTATTATTATTTAGTATTATTCAGTTAGTAATTAGTGAGTTATTTAGTCCATGTTTAGTGTGTTTCCAGAGACTAAAAAGCCTGTTACTAATCAAGAGATTACTTTTAGGTAGGTATACATTTGATTTATTATTAATCTTATTACAATAGAATGTGTCACATTAAAAAGAGAACAGAGGTTTTTTCTGTTAAAAAAATAGAGTTTTAGAAAATCTTCCCTATTTCTATCGGGCAGGTCTATAAAAACCTATAAAAACCATCATCATATCATTTACGCCTAATCACAGCAACCCCATCTCGTCATAAAATATAATAAGATAAGAGAGAATTTGAAAAAATCTTTTGATAAAAGGGAATAAAAAATGCTCTATTTCAATAAATTTACAAACTGAGTCCCATACACTTTCATATAATGGTATAAATTCTCTTCGAATTTTAGCCCCACATACTCAAAAGATAGACATTTTAAAAATCCATTTTTCTACCCGAAAAAACCTCTGCTTTTCAATGTGAAAATTTGGATTTTAAATATTTCAATTTTTAGTTCCAAGATGCCTGGAATACGTTGCGCTGTAGATTGTAAAAAAACTGGAAGAGACTTAAGTTTTTTCCGGTTTCCATCACATAAAGATTTTGTGTCATCTACAATACGACAAGAATGGATAAAAAGGTGTCACAAATCAAAAACGTTCAACGCTGAAAATCATAGAGTGTGCTCCTTTCATTTTACTGAGACCGACTTTGAACGGGATTTAGAGAATGTAATGTGTTTAGGTAAGCATAAAGAAGTTTCATAATTATTTTATATTCTTTCTGTAATGTCCTAACTGTGTCCTAATAGCATATTCTGCAACAATCATGTAATAATAACCATTACATGACAGTTGCAGACGCTATTTTCTTTACGACCAAGAAACAGTATAATTTCAGGCGGTGTAGACAAAAATAACTAATTGGTCAGCTTGAAGATTATAACAATCAATATGTTTCTATTGGTCAATTTTTGGTATCGTTATGGAAAATAGTTCAGGAATGACGAAACAAAAAATCTATTCTAGTACGGGAGTACAGAAATATGTTTTGCATTTGAGAAGTTTATATTTTTGTTTTCATAACACTGAAAACTATCAGAATCTATTGAAAAATTGTAACACATAGAAGTTCTTTCTTGAATGTTTAAGGAAAAAAATTATTTCTTTTTTTATTTCCAGGAAAACCATTGAGAAAAATTTTAAAAAAGACCGCAGTCCCTACATTGTGCTTACCAATAAATGTTCTGAGTACTTCAAATGCGACTCCAATGCCTCCCTTGGTAGAATCCAGTAACATACCTTTTGAAGAACATTCTGAAGCACATGATTATAAAACGCTGTATGAAGAACTTTCTGTCAAGTATGGAACTTTAAATCAAAGGTTTTTGGAGCATAAGAAAAAGTCTTCATTAAGAATTAAAAAAATGAATGATACCGTAAAGTATTGGAAGAATAAATATTTTTCTAACAAGTCTGTGAACAGAAAAGATGTTGCAACAATGAATTTTAGAAACCTCCAGACCGAAGAAACTAAAAAAAAATATATTAAAAAGAAAATCTGCGGAAAAGTCAGATTCTCAAAGGGCAAAGATGAGGAAACTTAATAAAATTGTTAACTATTAAATAAAAATATAAAAAATATAGAAATATATTGCCAATTAAATATTTGTTTTGTACGAATAGTTTTTGTTTTATTTGCGCATGTTCTTCAACTAAATAAAACATAAAATATCTATATAGTGTTTATATTATTTCATGTAAAAATACCAGTTTTGTCCTGTAATGATTGCAGATTAATAAAAATGAGTATAAAATTGAATCAGCCATTTCAAAAACCTCATAAATCACACAATTAGAGTTTTTTTAGGAATCAATAAAAGCTATTTCATGCACCAACAAAGGACATTTTTACTCTAAATTTAGTACATATTTGAGTTGCAAAAAATTAAAATATTGAATAACCTACACAGTTTATAAATAATAATAATGAAAGAAACCTGAAAAACTGATCATGACTTATGTTGTTTTAGCAAGAAATAGGGTAACTGGAACATAATTTAACATAGTACCTAACCAATTTTTTTTATTGCTTATTGAAAATTACACTTCAAAATTAACTTATTAAAATTTCACATGTACAAATTTGTCATGTTATAATAAGGTGCGTAAAAATATTCTCCATCATTCTTATCCGGATTATCTTAAACATTTGCAGTTTGCCAACTAAAAATGCTGTTAAATAATGGCTTATGCTTTTCCAGAATACTATCCCCTGAACGCCCAATTAATTATTATTATTTAAAGTAAAAGGAATGTATTTTGACTATATATTAAATACTTTATTCTTTTGTTATTAAAATTAAAAAAATTAATAAATAACACCACGAATTTCACAGTTTCATAATTCGCGCAAGGCGACGCGCGCATGGGTAACCAGTGACGTCATCAAACTCGGCTGACACTTTTCAGTTTTTAATCAATCCTATTCTCATCTAACATCCTTGATACACCACAGCGTTCACGAAAGCACAACGGGAAGCGTTTTTCCCGTCATCTGACTGACAAGTACACTGTCTGTCTTCGTTCCATAGATTATGAATATACTCCTCATGTCATCAGTCATTTTAGGTCGAGCGCGAATTTTGAACTAATGACATTATTATTCAAATAATTTTATCTTGATAAGTAATTTCAAGCAGCAAATACGTTAAAGACAATCTCCTGGTTATACAAAATTATGTTACACAAGTTTTTATTAAACTACTATCTCTGAATTCTCAAAATATTTGAATTGGTCCATTATTGACCTAGGTTAATAATAGAAAAAATTATTAACTAATAGAGAAAATCAACTTCTCAGTGGGCTAGAAGGAGCAATAATTGTCAACTTCACAGCAAGTAGTGGAAAAAAGACAAATCACAATACTTCCAACTAATTAGACTCGAGCACTAAAACGTTGGCACCACTGAAATTTTACTTTCAATGGTTCAAAACAAAATTTGAAAATAAATATGGAAACAATACTTCATCTTTTGTTCAAATGCTTTATGAGTCGCCGTGGAAACACTACCCACTCACTTAAACGAGGAACAAATAATTGTTGGTACGTTCAATAATACAGTATCCGCCAAAATAAACAGTACCGAAAATAAAAATAAATTTTTAATTTCTGTAATGTAAGTGTTCAAAATGTTCACTATTTCGACCGCAAACAAGCTTCATATCGATTTTGTAAGTCAATAAACATATTTATAAAAAGTGGTGGATGTAACTGCCGAAAAATATTTTGTATTTTTTCCCGTAGCTCGGCAATTTTCGCCGGCGGATTTTCCGAGTGAAATATTTTGTCCTTCATTATGCCCCAAATGTATGTTTCAGGTGGCGTCAGATCAGGTGAATGAGAAGGATATTCGAAGTCTGTTCCCCGAGAAATTATTCTATTATCGAAATGATGACGGAGTAAGTCTAAGGTGCGCGCACCTGTATGGCTCGTTGCACCATCTTGTTGGAACCATTGTGTGCGAAACTGTAGATTTCGTGCACGGCAAAAGTTATTTAGATCTCTCACAAAAGGTATAATAATTTTCTCTCTATAACGCTCTTGGTTGACAGTAGGTGGATTCTGATTATCATCTTCAACGAAATAAGGATCAATCATTCCATGACCAGATACCGCGCACCAAACGGTAACTCGAAGACTGTGGAATGGTTTCTTTACAATGACATCAGGACGTTCAAATCCAAGGAATCTGGTTGTTTGTCGATTAATATAGCCGCTAAGATGAACGTAACTCTCGTCTGAAAACCATATGTTTTTCAAAAATTCGGGATCTTCGTAAATTAAACTCAACATGCGACCACAGTAAATTTCTCTTGCACGTTTGTCCGCATCATTTAGTCGTTGTCCAACTTATACGGTATGGATAACCACCAATTGATTTGAACATGCGACGTAAAGACGTTTCACTAATGTTGAGTTTACATGCAGTTCTTACAAGACTTCTTTGAGGTGATTGCACAACTTGGTTAAAAACACGTCCTTCATTTTCATTAGTGCATACTGTTTTTCGACGACCTGAAGAACCTTTACGTTGACACAATACACTACCAGTGCGACGAGATTTTTCAACAACAGCTAATATCACACATTTACTAGGAGCTGCTTTATTAAATTTTTGTTGATATTTTATTGACACCTGTTCTAAGCTTGGACCATCATTACGACCTTTTTCGTATGAACGAAAATAATGCTCTACCAAAAAAACTTTTTCTTCCGTTGTTAGAACCATTTTTAAATCAAATTCAACTGCAGCGTACTATTAATATATCAACTAATGACAATTAAGTCAAATATGACAAATCCATATTACATAAACAACTCCACAGCACTCTCTGTTTCGGTACTGTTTATTTTGGCGGATACCGTATTACACTCTCTATTGGATAACGTATACCAACACAAACATGGAACATTTTCGAGCTAAGAGCGTTCATAATAAAATGGATGAGCGAAATGTACAATAATTGGAGCTAAAACTTCATCAACGTGAATAATTCGCAAGTAGTAGGGAAGTTGGAATTACAGTCTCTTATGTTGGCTTCTATTTCATTTCGATATACATTTAACTGGTTAGTTTAAAAATTATCGTTCGTTTGTGTATCTCTTCAATCATGAACTGATAACAATACATTGATTTTAATCGACATAGTATGGGAAAGTCCTAGAGACTCGAGTGCACACTTCAAATTGATGTTATACAGTGTGGAACAGCCAAATGGAATAAATTCGGTAACGAATAAATGAGGCTTGGACACGTTGATTCAATTTGGCTGTTCCTTCTTTTCATTTATAAAAAGTGAGTAGGTTAGGTTAGTGGTCATATTTGGAATACGGACGGCACATTAACCATTATAGCCTTCTGGAGAACATTTTCCAAGTAAGCATTCCATGTACTTTTTTTTAATGCGAGTAGTTGAAAGTTTTCCCAGATTCTTCGTGAATATAACAATCCACAGACAAATAGGTACCATACCAATTTAGATAAGACAGAATCCTCTTTTGTGTATAGAACAGAAAAGCAGTTTTTAAATGGGTAGATGAGAATATATCGCACTTTTAACTTTGTAAGTTTATTCAAAGTTGATATATTTTGATTGTAAGATATCATCCACTTTGTAAACCACTCGAAATTTTAACAAAAATTATTTAATTGATCACCTGCCAAGTAGTATGCTATTGAGATATTTGTCGTGTACACTACCAACACTTTAGATAATTATGTACTCTGCCAAGTTAATTAGGCCAACGAGAAATTGACAGCAAAACGATATTCACCACAGTGAATGCCACCTCTAAAATGATTAACAGATTTGAATTGTAAATGTCTTAAAGCAGCTACATAGTAAATTGTATTTGCAAAACTTGGGTTTATCATTTCTGTTAAGATATTCGCCGTTTGTCATTGTTTGCTAAATTTCGTTGTATTTAACGTGAATAAACTCAGCTGGATAAAAGTTGATATTTTGATCCAGTAGCGTAGCTCGAAGGGGGAATAGGGGCCATGGCCTCGGGCAACATACGAGAATTTTTCAATTAGAAATAAAAAAATTATCTCCAAATCATGCCGGCAATGTTATTTGCCAAGCCTGGGTGCGAAAGTTAGTGAAAAGCAACAACTGCCTAGCGCCTGTGCGAAATTCGCACGTGTGTACCGAAGAAAATTCACGTGCGATTCGAGAATGTCACTCGCAACAAAGATTATCTGTAAATGTCTGGATATGAGTAATCAACACTCATTTAATAGGACCCCATTTTTTAGGGTCTACTAACAAGACATGTTTATTTAAGTTTTTTTGCAGAATATCTAACCCAATCTACAGGCTTATGTGGGCCTACGAGGTATCTACTTTCAGCATGATGGTGCATCATTTACGCCAGCATTTAGATAACATTTATGGAAACGGAAAAAATCTAGCTTAGTGGTACAATGTAGGTCACCGATTTTCTTGCTTCCATGCCGGATCATCTTTAGGTGTGGATCATTCTCTTGATCTTCTCTAATCCTGGTGGGTGACCATTCTTCATTGCTTACTGTATAGTTCTTGAAACTACAGCTTCCTCAGATTCCACCTTGTTGCAGTGGGAATAGTCTGGTTGGCATGGTCGTCTAGACAGGAAGTCGGCTTTTCGGCGACTCACACCAGCTCGTAGGAGTTCTTGGTTTGCTGGAGTCCTAGGGCGGTTACACGAACTGCGTACATGCCCTAGCTCGCCACAATTCCAGCATCTACTCTTCCTCGGCTTTCGTTCTACCATGCTTTTTATCAAGTTGACCAACTGGTCAAATTTATCTTCGTCACCATCTTCTTGTACGGTCCTAACTTTGTTATATTCTGACGCCTTCGTGGCTGCTTCATATTCAAGAGCAGCAGTCAATGCATCGACCAATGTAAGCCATCAATAAAAGCCTGGATGCCTAGACATTCCATCATGTTGTCTGGTGCTGATGGATAAGCAAATCGGACTAGTCGGGCGATATCTACCTCATACTCTTGAAGGGTTTCGTCACGTCTCTGGCTTCGATTCTTCATTTGGGATTGGTACAAGTGTTCTAGATGTTCGTGACCATATCGCATGTCCAACCTCTTCTTCAGTTGCTCAAAGTCATCCGTTTCTTCAAGAGGTATGGTCTGAAGCACATCCAATGCATCTCCCAGAAGCGCGATGGTCAAGTTCACTGCCTTCTCCCTGTCGGACCAATTATTCGCTCTAGCGGCTGCTTCAAACTGCTTAACATAGTTGGTCCACGACATCTTTCCGTCGAACGTTGGGGCCTTGACTCGAGCAAAACTGCCAATATCTTCTATCTTGGGGAGTGTTTCTGGCTTGCAGGGTTTTATTTGCTGGATCTTCTTTTCTTCTGCTGGCGTGTCTTGTGCTCTTGAGCCTGCCATTTTCCTCTTCAACTCCTGGATTTCCTCTTCCATTGTTGTAATTTTATTCTCCTTATCTGATTTTAAGGATAAAATTTTATTTTCAACTTTATTTCCGACAGCGGCAATACCATTTTTTATTGACAAAATATCGGCGGAAATATCGTCCTTTATAGTAGAAATCTTCTCGTCCATGGAGGAAATGTTAGCAGAAATATCATTCTTCATGGTAGAAATCTTCTCGTCCATGGAGGAAATGTTAGCAGAAATTGACGAGATTATGGTGGATGACTCGTCATTGAATAAGAATGTTTCTGGATCCAAGTCTTCACTTTCCAGTGCTATTTTCAGTCTTTCAACTAATTCACTCTTCCTTCCGGACGTTTCCAACTCACGATTTTCTAATTCTGCTTTTCGTTCCGTCACTTTCAGGTCACATAGTCTCTTAGCCATTTTTAAGTAATTATTTATTTATATTACCCCACACCTGACACCAATGTAGTGTTTTTCTTATTTATTTAAACTGTTTTTACCGTGGGATAAAATTATACACTCACTATGGCTAATTACTATTGATTTATTAAAGAAACACTTGCACACTATAAAAACTTAATTTATATACACACTACTTAATGTCTATTAATTTATCTACACTCGGTATAATAATTGTCCTAATTTATCTTCAACACTATTTATATTCACTTTCTGTTCACTCACTGTATACTGAAACTGTTTACCGATTCACTGTATACTGAACAACAAAAAAATTAAAAAAAAAAACTAGCTTATTACAAATATTTTTCACGGGTTGGAAAAGTTACATACAGAGTGAATTATTGAGATGAACCAGACCAGATTTTTAAATCCGGCCCTGTAAATCAATCCAAATTATGGTATGTACCATATTAGAGCACAGTGTGTGTTGTTTCTGTTTATTTTGAAGATTTCTTTCTAATAACTAAACATTATTATACAGTAAGATATTTCATTATTGACAATTTTCAATTTGACTCTTAAATGAATAATTAATTGGAAATGTGGGGTAAGTGTAACAAATAATTCAAATACCCAGGTCTAATGTCTAATTGTCTAATGTCTAATTGTCCATTTATGCTCTCTGAAAAAATTATATCGGATTCTAGAAAAATCACATACAGGGTGAATTGTTGAATATGAAGCAGTTCCGCAAATTTCCTCGAAGACGGTCTTGTATTTTTCAAATTCTGAATATGTCAGTTGGTTTCCAGACAACAATACTAACTTTCACCAAAAAATGAGAGAAATCGACTCAATCATTGAAAAGATATGACGAATCATTGTTTTTGTGAAGATTGTTAACTCACCCTGTATATTAATAATCAAAACAAGAAGACATTTTTCAATGGTCATTAGATAATCCCTTAAAGTGCCTCTACTTATGATAGAAGTATGTACAGTGCCTCGTGACCAATCCTGTATATGACAATATTAATCACTGACGTAAACTTCAAAACAGATATCTAGACCCTTCTATTTTTTCCAATTGCAAACAGTGTAGTTTTTTGCAAAGAACAAATTGATTGTTATTTTGATCACTTCAGTCTCAACAAGAATTTTTCAAACTATTTTTGGACAAAATAACTAAAATCAAATGTTACTGACCTGTAGAAATATGAGCAGCCTCTTACTGTGTTGTGTGAAAAATGTTCCGCATTGTTTTCATTTCCGAAATCTTCTAAAGGATCCGACCATAGTAAATCGCACATGGGTCCAAAAGCTGGAGGTTCCTTGAATCTATCTAACTGTAACAAAAAATATCTAATTAAATGATTTTACACAATAAGTGTGGGAGAAATTAACTCTGCATTGCTGTTATTATTAGTAATTAGTACAAAATGAACTTGAAGAAAATTTATAATCCCAACATGTTGACTAATTAAAAATCCTCTTCAACAAACGATATTTTCCAACGAGAATAATATAGAAATAAAGGTCGTAATGCTAATGATGGAAGCTTCCTCGTGGCGTTTCATGTTGGAAAACATAGTATAATGTTTTCTTTTCCTAACGAGAGAGTTGTTAATATTCTGGCATTGTGTGTTTCCTTGTTTCAATTTTACAATACCCCAAGCTTCTCTGTTCGCAATTTGATTAATTTTCAATTCCGAAAATTTTTATTAGTTTGTGACGGAAATGTTTGTTAAATTGTCGTTCCAAGTGTACCCGAGTATGAATATTGAAAAGTTCATCAAAGCAAACGTAGTCTGTTCACTGTTCACAAATACTGGAATAGTAATAATAAGGCATATATATGAGAGATATAATAATGCAGCAATAGAAAATGATAGAGAAATAAGTGTCTTTTGTGTGTAGAAAGGATATTTATTGCAGTAGAAGCCAACGATGTATTTTTAACTGAACTATACGTAGGTATACTTATTTAATTTAATATTAGGTAGTCGACACGATTCCATCTAAGACACAAGGAAAGTATAAATAATTGAGCACTCTCCGGATGTCGGAGCAGTTCCTTTAGTCATGCAAACACACTCTTTGGAGGATTGTATTAAATATTAATAGGCGCAAACTTAAAGGGAGCATTTCTTGTATTACTGAATGGTCGGTGAGGGAAACTTTTAAGTAACTGAATAGATATTAAATGTGATGGACGCAGTTACGTATAATAAAATATACAGAAATATACAAGTACTTCTTAATAAATGTATAGAAACTTTTTATATGTGGCTACACTACATTGTTGTGTTTGATGTTACTAATATTTTATAAGACAAAGAACAATAGAGTACACGCATATTTCATATTTTACTTGGATATTAATTTATAATAGTAAATATGATATAAAAAATTACTAATAATAGGAAATAAACCAGTTTCCATTGGAAATTACTCCCAAATTTTAAAATAAAATTCAAATTTCAATGCACTTTCCGACCACTACCCGAGGATTTCCGAACGCTACCGATGATACGTGTGATGTCATATCTCTTGTGTTTACTTATGTCAATATGGCCGGTATTGCATTATGTTATGTGTAGTTGTGAGTTTACATTGTATTTTAATCAACTATTAATTGCTTCATCGACGTAAAAATATCATTTATAATAATATGTTTGAGACCATTACGTGATTGTGTGTGCTTTTTTTATTTCTAAAAGTCAACGTAAAGTGGAAAGTGGACATAAATATTCGATATTTCCGAGGATATTTTAAAACTTTTGGAAGAATATATTTTATTTACTAGTTCAGTGTTCAGTGACGATTATTTTATATTTTGTGAGTAAAGATATGGCTAGCGAAGGTTTTGTAAAAGCACAAACTGATAACTTGCCCAAAGTAGACTCATTCATACTGCTTGAATTTATGAAGTCAAACAGCTGCTTTAATGCAGAGGAAATAAGAGAAGTTAAAGCATTATCGTAAGTACAATTTAAACTATGTTTTATTTATATAATATATATACCAACCATATTTCGATGTGTGGTCGTAAGAAAATGATGTTTTTATGGTTGATTTCTAGACAGATAGGTACATAACCTCAAACTATTTGAGAATAAAAATCACCGGCATAGAAGTAGGTACTTACATTAAAATGGTCTTCACAAACAAAAGTAATGCCCTTTTCTTAAGTGTATTTTTGCTTGCGCCACCAGGTAAAGTAACAAATATTTAGTCTGTAGTTTTAATAGACTGGAACAATGCAATACTTGGAATACAAAGTTTTTTTTCCGGCATTATCCATTTTCAAAGCTTTCAGAAACGAATTAGGTCACAAGAACTCAGAGCGTGATACACAAATGAGAACGTAAACAAATTACGTCACACCATGGGGCAGTCATTTTTATGACGTAACGCGCGTTTTGGCGGACTTTCAAGTTTTATGATTTTCAAAGTCGTTTTAAAAGTAGAGTTTATATTTTTTTGAAAAAATAGGCATGCAAGGTGTTGAGAGACCTGATAAAGCGTCAATTCCCACCAATAGGAAAATTTATGCTTGTACCCTATTTGAAGGAGCATCCTCGCAAAACCAGCTATATCCATTTTTCGGTTTTTTTTTCGTCCACCAAAACCGTATCTACTAATTCCATCCACAAAATCACATTTGGAAAGTAGATTTTGGAGCAAAACCAACCAAATCCGATGTACGTGACATTCACTTACTTCTGCTCAGTTCCCGCACAGAAAGAAATATCGAACCTTATATGAATCACCAGCTGGTATTGACCGGAATAGATCGATTTTAATCACAAATTTGATCTATTTGATCAAACTAAGCATTACTATAATTATTTTGGTAGCATCGTTACTATTAATAAGGTGATTGTATTAATCACATTAGCGCATAGTTATTGATGTTTACGGAAATCAATATAATGTTTTTATGATGAATGTAAGGATTTCAATGATTGTTATAATGTGTGTGATAATTAACCTCTAAAGAACAACTTGATCACAGCTATGCATTAAGTTGATGTATACGTGATTAAATAAAACGGTTGAACTCAAATCCATTTCCAAAGTAAATAAACCAATCACTTTTTTGCTTGAATTAATGCTACTGTTTTGATCATTTTAATACTTTAAATAATTACGATAATTACTAAGAATTATTGACTTTCCGTAAAACCCACCCTAGATACCTGTTTCAATAGCAAGACACTAATTGCAACTGAGCTGAGACTCTGATTTGTTTTCGAGTGAGTGAAGTGAAAACATGTGGTTTCGCGTTGGTGACAATTTTGATTTTTGATTTTGCATTAAAATTGTTACTGTGTTCGTAGTGTAAGAGACACTTGTGGATTGGAGATCTGAATTTCCTTCAATATTATCCTTTCTTGGAAATGAGCAGCACGTCAAAGATAAAAACATCAAAACAATGTTGGATAGACAACTATACCAATTCTAAATCTTTATCCAGCTATAGTAGGATTAGCACAAATTTCTCATCTGCAAAAAGTTCAAGGTCTTCATTAATGCCTGAATTCATGATTCGAACAGCTAATTTTGGGAACAAGGTAAGTCTTGCATGAGCTACAATTTATAGGCTCTACAGTACAAGCGCTCTTTAATACAAAAATATGGATTGAATTGATGATTTTGATGTATAATGTCAGCAGATAATGAGTTTGATTAATTTGATAAGCTATTGGTTCAATCATGCACACATTATTATTGTTGAAAACGTTGCAGGCGAGCACTCATCTCTAAAAAATAGACAGCCACTAAGGATACGTACACGCTTCGAACTTATTGTATATTTCAATCAGTAAGAACAAAATATATAACGTTTAAATCAATTACAATAACGATTAGGTTAATTTCTAGTGGTGATCAATTTTGCTCTCCAAATTAATAAACAATATGATTGGATTAATGTTGATGATGATTATTTACTGGACAGAGGAGATCAGGTTTGTTCTTGAAGTTGATAAACAAAATGATTGGATTAATGTTGATGATGATTATTTACTGGATAGAGGGGATCAAGTTTGTTCTTCAAGTTAATAAACAAAACGATTGGATTGATGTCTACAATGATTGTTTACTGATCTGTGGACATCAATATCGATCTTCATACATACAACGAATCAATAACTTGTGTGATTGTATTAATACTTTGTGATTAGTCAATTACATGCAAGTGATTGTCTTAATCACATTGCGTATCGGCTGAGTTTTATGGATCAGAATGATTGATTCAATCCATTTTTTTATTGTATAGTGGTTACTTTTTCTTTCTGTGCGAGGAAATTCTCGGAGACAAGTAGCTCTTATTTCTCGAAGTAGTTGTAGGATATCTGCAGGCTTCAACTTAGGTAAATGTCCCTTTTCAGTGGACCTAGGAAAAAACTGTCCCTTAGCCTTGGTCGATACACAACTGTGTTTCAAGCAGAGACGATTGCCGCTATATAGTCTGCATTAATGAAAACATCAGAAGAGGATATACCGGAAAATTTTTTAAATATTCACTGACAGCCAACCAGCAATATAGCGCTAGAGTTCCATCAATTAAATATCCAAAAAGGAATTTGATATTCACCGACAGCTAGGCTCTGCTTAAAGCTATCAGCAATCCAACAACTATACTGGTAAAAAAACTGTAAAGAATCCCTTAATATGCTGGCAAGAGACTACAAAGTATGGGTGCCGGCACATGAGGGGATTGCAGGGAATGAAATGGCAGACCAGCTTGCTAAAGAAGGTTCTAAAGAAGCCTTCACAGGTCAGGAGCTGTTTTGTGGAATCACAAAGGATTACATAAGAGGGGAAGTCGGGAACTGGCTATGATTAAAGAACACCAGCTAAAATGGAGGCTGACACAAGGACACCTCTAAACTAAGAGCTGAGTAGAAGTAAGGGGGCACAATAGATCTTTTAGGTCTCAGTGAATGTCACCCCAAAACTCACACATACATACATACATACTAAGAGCTGGCTGTTGAAACTGGGTAAGAGAAATTTGAAGACAGTTACCGACCTGGTACTAGACACTGTATCCTTAGGAAGCATCTGCATAGGATGGGCAAAGTTAGTGAACCTATGTGCAGAAAATGTGAACTCTACTATGTAACTCCCACTCACATACTCTGCTTCTGTGAGAACTTACAAGGACTCAGACGGAAGCACTTTGGAGTGGAAATAATACAACCATCACAACTTATGATCACAACTACTGAAGATCCCTCCAGATAAACTGGTGGCCGATATACAGACACTAAGCTTCTGAAATGAAAGTAGGTAGATAACATGGTATAAAGATTAAGATCAAGTGACTGAGCTGTTGAACCCAACCCAAACGTATAAATGAATGAATGAAATGTCCATTTTCTATCCAATATTCTCCTAGGTGTTGTGCCCTACGATTATGAGAAATGCTGCGCAAGTCAGAATTCTGTGAATGAAAGTTTCTTCTTCGATGTTACAGCATCTACATTCTTTCTCCTACACTGTTTTGAGGCGACGTTGCCCGTGGAGGTCTATTGTATTCGGACTACCTGAACCTAATAACATACGACAAACCTACAGAGTTTTATGTACTGAACAGGTATCTCTGAAGTAACTATTTTTCCAATTTATTAAGATTAAAATGACATGTTAAGTACTCGCTTTATTGGTAATTTTTGTGTGTGTTGGTGGCATATTTCGTATACCCTGTACAAGTATTGCTTAACAAATATATACAACTATTACACATATATACAGAATGCTCTAAAAGCAATTTTTACAAAGACAGCATTTCCACTCGAATAATATTAGCAGTCAACTCGCGTCATATTCAGAAAGGTGTTAAATAAAATATTTAACCAAGTCGTGAAGAGTAATGTGTTTTTATAGTTAAACTCGGTAATGGACAGACTTGCACCAGTATACAGTAATGTTTTCCAAGCTATATACGTGGCCTTACTTTATATTTTTCGACCCTATTTTGGTATTCTTTATGCTATATTTCAGTAACTTTTAATCCAAAATGCTTGCAGCCTCTAAGTGCTTTAATGTTTAAACTCAAATATATAGAGACACGCCAGACACATAACGTTCCAGTTTTATAAGATGACAGGGCATTTAGACTGAGCTCTGTACGTCGAAAACTAATTTTAAGAGATTAAAGATAAAATTTATATAAGGAGTAATCATGAATTTATCTTTCATAATTGCTTTAGGTCGTCCCTCCTAATTGCAAATTGTTAAATATCTAGCGGATATACTAATCCCGTTTGACTTTGAAGTGTAATTCAATAGCCCGGGAAGTAGTTGTTGCTTCTTAGTTGTACGGTCACTGTTTTTGGAAAATATTTTTCGAAACTTATAAAGTGTTAAAATAATTATAATTATTCAGCGAGGTCTATTATTAACTCGCTTTATTAAATACGACTGTAATGACAGGAAACTGTGATATTACTTTATCTACAACTGTCATGTAACAGGTACGATTTGACACTATTTTCAGTGTCATAATGACGTATATTACCGCACTAGTGCGATAATAAGAATCTAGAAACATATTAATACCAGAATGAAATATTTAAAATAACACTGGAAGCTGCATTTTCAATATCCGAAGGGAGATTGTCTTCGCTTGAACTTATTTTTAAAGATTTTCGACAATTTGATGACATAACTAATTTTATTTCCACAGCTTTGTTGGTCTTTGTTGCAAAATATGATCTACAGTACCTCATGTTTGCAAACAATACGTTGGATTGAAGTTTTTTTT